>CAUYON010189784.1:0-14489 GCA_963573935.1 Arctocebus calabarensis
CATTTTGCTTTGGATAGGAAAGTATGTTTCACCTCTTTTTCTATTTCAAGAAATTGTGACTTGATCATTCTCCCATTTGTCTCTGATAATCAGAGAGACCAGGCATAAATGGGTTCTCAAAATACTTTTGTTCAGGCTTGGTGCCTGTGGTTCAGCAGGCTAAGGCGCCAGCCATGTACACCTGAGCTGGCCGGTTCGAATCCAGCCCGGCCTGCCAAACAAAAATGATGGCTGCAACCAAAAAATGGCCCAGCCTTGTGGCGGGCACCTGTAGTCCCAGCTACTTGGGAGGCAGAGGCAGGAGACTCACTTGAGCCCAGGAATTGGAGGTTGCTGTGAGCTGTGAAGCCACGGCAATCTATCCAGGGTGACCGCTTGTGGCTCTGTCTAAAAAAAAAAAAAAAAAAAAGTACTTTTGTTCAACACAGTAAAAAACACGGTAAAAGATATGTCCAGACACATAATTATTCCTAATAGCATTGAAATATAACTAAAAAAAGAATGCTGCAATATTATTTTTCACTCAAAAGATGGTCAAACATTGTTTAAATAGAAATGTCAAGCCTTGTCTAACATTTGGAAAATTGAATCACTTTTTCCTGCTAAAAAATAATAGTAATTAAATAATAAAATTTGAAAAAATGGGTAGGGTTTTACAGTATAAATTGGTATGTCATGTTTGGATGGTAGTTTAGTAACATGTTTTAAACTTTACACACTTGTGATTGAGATGGTCAACTTTTATGAGTTGACCTGCAGAAACCCATCAATCAAATCAAGACTGGATTGCAAACAAGGTCTATGATAGCACCCTAAAATTCAAACAATACAAGTATGTAGGAACAATTTTTGTTCAGCAATGAATAAAATTCAGTAATATAAATCAGAAGTTTTTAATATATTTGTTTTTATATCTGATGCAGAAAAATTACCATTCTTTATTATTACTTGTAAAAAGGTGATTTCATGTATAAAATTCTACTATATACAATAATACTCTCCCTTTAATTATGTTTTTCTTGTATTATTAAATATTGTCAATCATTAAAATAATTTTGTTTTAGATTTGAGCACAAACACAAAAATATTATTTACCTTTTATTTGATACTGACCTACATTAAATAAATCTTATGATTAATGCTATTTTTAATGTACTTTTAGATGTGAGTTAATTTGTGTTACTTGTTGAAAGCAAAGAAAAGAAAGCAAATAAGGAATTGACTGACTGCTTAAGGAACTTGATATAATGTTAACAGACAACAGATCAATAGAACTGATCTACAGGTTTTCTCTCTTAAAAGAAAATGAACTGCAAGAGTAAATCAATTATATTTAAATTTATGGGTAAGAGGGGAAAATGCTGAAAAGAAATATTGTAACTTTAAACAAACTGGTCTCCCGGTTCAGTGATTTATAGGCTAGAACTTTAGCAAACTAAGACAAAACAAAATGAAAGAGACAAAAAATGTAATAATTGTTCAGAAGTTTCTCTCTGCGATCCATGAGGAAGCTTTATAATTTTTTTTTTGTGGGAATGAAACCCCAGTATCAATATCTCAGTCACCTAAACTTACTGTATTACAAGTTTTGCAGAAAAATTTGAGGACAATGACTGCATAACACAGTGGTAGGGTAACTCAAATGTATGAACTGTCTTTTGACTATGATCCAACTATCTACAGTTTATCAAGACACAATTTGTAAGTTTCAATAGCATTTTTTTGCAAATGTAAAGTTGAATCTAATGATTTCCCTAAAAAATGAAAATAATGTGATAGAGAAAGACTAAATATCATAATCAATAAAACCAAAAATAGAAGAGGACGAAATACTATAGACTAGAAAAGAATAGAATGAAATGATCATGAGGTTTTGGTTTTCAGTGTGATTTCATTCTTCTCAAAAACTAAACGAATGACCCCTCAATAAGCTGTTAACATTATTTTGGAATTATTGTTTATCTAGTAATCATAATGTAGAAATTATAGAAAATAAGTAAAGTAGAAACACAGCTCAGAGCCTGGCAGAGTCATTTTGTAGCAGCTATCTACGGACACGCTTCAGGTTTACTGCATCCTCCATTTCAACTTTTTTTCATCAGTTTTAAAAGAAGACCTGGAAGGCATATCTTATTAATTTTACTCATCTAGTGCAAACATCAGATGCCAGCATCAAAATATAATCTATTGATAAAGCAAGAGAATAGACTCCACTAATTAAACTTAAATTAGGAAAAGTCATGAGAAACTTTCATCTCTCACTTTCATCTAATATTCCCAAAAGATGGCAGTCAGTGTTTGCTTATTATCCCAGGGAGTTGATTCCTCTGAAGTATTCTAGATCTAACAGCTATGAATCCAGTGCCACAATAGTCTCACCTCTATCACTTGACCTGGCTAAACCTAAGGCTGCTTCCTTCTCTCATCCCTGAAAGCTGATGTCAGAATTTATTCCCATAAGAGAAAGTTATGCTTTAGAGTTGGCCACATTCTTAAGATTGACATTTCTACCACAGCTGTTTAAAAAATGGAGTGTGTTAGGTTGTCAAGTTGATACCTTTGTGAAGTTGTTTAGAGATTATACACATTTATTTCAAAGTCCTTGGTTTGTTGTGTGGCTTTTAACTCCTCTTTCAAATAAAAACTGTCTACTGAAGTCCCATCTAGTAGAATTAAATAGGTAAATTTAAGAGCACTCCACACAGATAGATAATGGTCTGAAGGTCAAGCACAACTTGAATTGAAATCAAATTCCAGTAACATTCATTTAGCCCAAGTTGTTTTTTTAATGTATTATGTAAACCTTTAAGGAGCACAATTTATATGCCAAACACTCTAGCTAGACTAATGAAAGAAATTGGCAAAGCATGGCTGATTTCATAAAATTTAGATATTAGTGGAAGAAGAAAAACAATGGAAATAAATATAAGAAATACTTAATTTACATTTTTGAAAGTGATTGATCTATGAAGTAAACAAATCTAGCATTGTAAGAGAGACAGCAGTTACATGGGGTGGGATGGGGTAAGAGGACAGACCATACTGGGTCAAGTGTTTTAGTACATTTTACTTTATGCTTACATTTGACAAGATCTTGACTTTCATATAAAACAAGCCAAGTAGCCTGAGAATTCTCATGTAGAATATTTCAAATAACCAGCAGGGCTTATCTTAAAGGGTAATATATATATATATATATTTTTATGTGCACAGAGCAAAAATAGTTCATTTTTTCAGACTTTTTAAATTTTTATTAATTAAAAAAATTTCAATATCTTGGAAAATTGTACAAGGAAGAAACTCCATGCCTACTGCAAATTCTATCCTACACATTCAAATCTGAAAGATACTTAAAAATTATTTTTAAATATTATATTTATACGTACTTGTGTGATATATGTGAAATTTTGTTGCTTGAGTAGAAAGTATAATGAGATGATTCTGGATGACACTTTAAAATCTAAGGTTTCCTCAATATTAATTAATGTTATACCCTACAGATATACAGGAAGTTTATTTTAATAAGAAGTCCAATATATGAAGTGATTTTGTCATTTTAGCCCATGTTGCCTGATTTGTCTTAAATTAATCTCTAGTACCTACCTGATGGCTGGTGGCTTTCCACAAATTTTTGTACTACCAGAAGCACAGACATCATCCTTAATTGTCTATGGCAATAAACACCTTTTGCTGTCTTAACTTATTCCATATTTAATTTTTTGGCTTGGTGGGCATGATTGGGCTACTTCTACACCCTTATTAGGAACATCTCTTGCTTATATGGTAAGAATCTATTTTAATCCTGGGAATTTATCTCCTGGGATATAGTCTCCATTTGAACAAATATACCACTGGGAATTCTAACCATCAGTGCCCAAAACATGGACTCCTGAATCTGAAGAAAGATTTCTATATTTGAAAAGTATTTTAGAGATCTATTATTCTAAACAGTTGCCTCCTTTATAGGTATGGGAAGATCAAAGTAAAAGAGAGACATATAATAGTGCCATTGCCATCCTTAGAAATACTCATGACAAAATTAAAGAGCAGAAATTTGACCTAAAAAAAGTTAAAATACTTTAAATGCTCAAATACCTTTGAATTCCCTACAAGATTTACAAAAAACCGCTCTATCCGGGAGTGTAGTCGTTTGGATTTGGTGCTGTCAACACGAAAGCCTAGGTTAAATTCCTTCTCAGAAAAGCAGTTCCCTAAAAAGGTAAATGCGTCCAACTCAGAAGAAAAAAGAAACATTTAAAAGATGCAAATGATTTGTTTTAAATTTATGTTTGTGTGAATGGGGTACTCATTTATCATTGATCCTTTTCCCTTCCATTGACTGACTTTTAATCTGTCTTTTATGTGACATGTGGGAAATTTAACTTTTGTGTACAGAAGTTTAACTAAGAAGCAGAGACCTTAGGGAACATGTCCAGAGTGAAACATGGGTTATACCCCATTTACGGCTACCCAAACTTTTCTTTTTTAAGCTATTCTTGGCAGGGGTCTGCGTCTTGGAGGATTGTAATTTGTTTTGGTCTCTTTTTGGAGAACTTGGTTAAAGCCATAAAGTGTTTTTGTTTTGGTCCCACGTATGTTTATTTGTGTTAGTTTTGAGAAATTTGTTCAGGGGTAACTTTTATTTAAAATTTTGGTTCACATTAAGGGAGTGTTAGCAATTTTTGTGGTTGTTTTGTTTGTTTAGCCTTCTCAACTAAATGGAATTATATTCTCTTTGAAAAAAGTATTAAAAAATATTTCAAAGACAAACAGCTTAAATTCAGAACAGAGAATTCTTTTGATTCTCATCTTAGCTGGCAACCTGCTCCCTGGCATAGTGGAACAAATTAAAGATAATATAGTGAGTCAGTAGGTCTGTGCAAGATATCTCTGAGGCTGTACCAGAGTTCTCAGGGGAATTGAAGCGACTGTCTTTGTTTTACAAATGAAGTCTTTATTTGGTGAACTTCAGAAATATGGCTCTAAAAACAGTTTAAAACCCTCCTATTTATCTCATAGGATAAATGGAAATGGCACTTTCTTGCTTTAAAAAAAAAAAAAGAGAGGAAAAAAATTAAATAGTGATTACCCTAGACCTCTCTTAGACAAATATGCACACTTTTAAGAATATTCAACTTTTTCTTGGTGCATGTGTTGTATAAAAAGCCATGAAACAGGCATGCTTGCTATTTTCTCAGCCAAACCTGATGAAAAGATTTTTTGTAAAGAAGAGTTTTATGGTCAGAAGTCAACTTAATTAAAAGCTGCTCTTCAGGCTATTTTTTAAAAGATGTTTTTGCTTTTTTCTCTTTGAATCCTATTTTAAGGAGTCTCTTTCTGTCACTGAAATCGCTTGTAATTGTACGTGTTTGTTCAGTCTTTCTCTTTGCTTTCTTACTGGTGTAATTTTTGCTGAGAAAAAAAGTATAGTGGCTTCATTTGCCTTTTAGAAAGCTTAATATATTGTCAAATTGAGCTCCAAGACTTTTTCTTCTATTTCCTTTCACTTCTATTCCTCCTTTATTTCTGCCAACTTCAGTCCCACATGAATGTGTCTAGAGGGGACTTCTAGTGCCTCTGAGAGCCACCAAGGAGCAAGAAGAAGGTGCCACAGATTCCCTGTCTGGCTCCCTGTCTTCCGCATGAATCCCCATGCGTCATGGGCAGATCCTCACAGGTGTAAAGTTCACCAAGTTACCTGATGTCTGTGGCTTTGGGGGGCATCAGAGATTACTGTGAACATGATAGAGTCTTTGACCTTTGCTCTACAATGGCCAGTGAGTCACTATCAAAGGCTGTAGTTTTGAAGGTGGCTGACAGCAGTTGTAGTGAATGGTTATCATGACAAGGGGAGCCTCATATGTTTGTGTTTAGATAAGAAAAGTGTGGTTTGGATATAGAGTACAGTAACAATGGCCCCAGAGATGCGGCTCTTCTTAGGTGTGGGCTAATTGCAGAGTGGGGTGGTTGGCAATGGGTCCTCCCATTAGCTTTAGGGGTATGTCATTGCTGTGAAGGGCACTGTAGATTCATTGTAAGAATGCGATCCTGGATTCCTGGGGGTCTAAGTGCTCTGCTTTCCAGCTGCATATGCTGTTCTTATGTACATAAGTCACTATGAAAGTTTTGCAACAGACTGTGTTATGTCTCATTTTCTCACATTTGTCATATGTGTATTTTTTCATCTCCAAGAAATACAGTCGACGTCATCTTTTCTGAAGTCCTCATGTTAAGTTTCAACTTGCTTAACTTATAGGTGGTGTAGGGAGGGATTCAATTGTTTCTAACCACATAGATTTTTTGTTTATTGACTTTTGTGTATCTCAAAAAATTCGTAATAACCCACATGTAAGTATTAGGGCCTGGAGACTGTGCGAGCTTTACGAGCTTAATCAGCCTTCCTCCTTAACAGGCGTTGGATAGAGTTCAGTGGTCCAGCAAAAGACAGGGAATAAACTATAACTATCTAACCAAAATTAATCTCCTTATAAAACCCCGGGGTGAATTTCTGTTTTTGTGTTACCTTGGCAGCTAGTTACTGAAAAGATAAAGTGATCAGGTGAAGATAATTATAATTATACAGTTTTTCAAGCAGGTACTCACTACACTTGAGCTCACTGAAACAGAGACAGGAGGTGGCTATGGAATTTTTAAAGTACAATATGTTCCATAGATAACTTTATGCAGTTACTATTTATATTTGTTTATATTTATCTCAACTTCAAGGAGCACTATGTATAGCTAATAATGTCGATTTGTTCAAAATGTGATTAATTTTGGTTTATTATGCTATATTTATATATATTTTATGATAGTAAATGATAAAATAGTCTCAAATCTACATATATGCAGATTTATGTAAACTCATGACATTCATAAATTTTAAAAATATTTTCAATATTTCTAGTCTAATAGTTTACTTGAGAGTTTTTTCAAATTATTGCAAATTTCCCAAATATTTTCAGTATCTTTATTGAGAAAAAATACACGTGTAAACGAGCCTGTACCATTCAAACCCAACTGTAATTGGAGATGTTGGTTATATTACCGATGCTTTGATTGGTATATCATATTTTCACATATAACTAAACAGATTTGAGGGATTGAGGTTGATGTTCATGAGACCAATAAAACATCCTGTGGAAAAACTAGACTGGTATCTTTTTTTACATGGCTTTCTTACAAAATCCCTGATTTTGTGGTAAGTAAACAATGCCACCCTCTGATAGGCCCCAGGAATCTCAGCATAGTTTGTGAGGTCTTGAGAAGAACTCACCCAATTCTTACAGGTATTATAGGCATAATCTTTGGGTTGGCTCCTAAGCCTTGAGAGTTTTAAAAGTCTACTTTGAAATTCCTTATGAAATAGTTCCAGAAAAGCTAACTTTAAAAGAGCCTATCACTCTTCTCGCTGTATTTTATGCCAATAATTCAGCCAAGTACAGGAAAACTAACACTTATTTTGTGAATATATTGGTCTTACAATGGTTTACCCTTGATAGAAATGGGGAACTGAAAAGAAAAATTATGTATTATGAATTATGATTCAGAAAAATTGAAAGAAAATTATAATATAAGAAGAAAACTATAATATAACTGTTATTAGATTCTACCCTTTTCATTGTTTTTAAGATTTTATTATTTGCTTACGATTTGGAATGAATTCTGAATTCTTTGCTGGCTACAAGTTTCCAAACTATGTTTTCAAATTTGTCTCCAATCACTCTCCCCTAGATTCACTAAAATTGGAACTAGTGTTTTCCTCAGGCCCTGCAATCTGGAGTTCATGGGTAAAAATGTTGTGACATATAAAACCATAAATCAGAAAAATCTGTGAGATTGCCACTGTCTGCTCATTTCAATAAAAGATGATTCAGGGAATATAAAAAAATTAATTTATAGACTATATCAGGCTTATATTTTGTTTTCCATCTGTTTCTGTAGATCTGTTTATTAAAGATCTTTTGGTCTTTATTATATACAAAGCTTTAAATTTGAAGGCCTACCTACAAAGGGCCTCCCAAACGAATACTCATTAAAATGGACTGCCAAATTATCAGAAATGGGAGACTGGCTTAATGGGCTCTTTGCCATGTAGCTACTTGAATTTTTTTTTCTTCACAGCCAGAAACTCACATTTTAATATATGAATCTTATAGGGAAGTTTCAGAAAGGAGGATGGTGGAGCACGCGTGCACACACACACACACACACACACAATTTTCCAATATGGTGCTTCAATATACTGAGTACTTTAAAAATTCGAAGACCTCTAAAGTAAGCCTCAAAACCAAGGTCACTCTCTGAGCTTTGATTCTTTCTCACTATCTCTTTGATAGTCTAAATGTTCCCTGTTTGATGAAGAAAGCTTAATGCAACTATATTAAGATTCCCTCCATGGGATTCCCATTAAATATTTCCTGGTAGGAAACATTCCCATTATTTCCCTACCAGGAAAGATGGATTGTCAGAGAAGAAAGGAGGGTAGAAGTCATCACCATGTTCAGATAGATATTTTATCTATTTTTATTAGGACAGCTCTAAGATATTACCTGGAATGTTTAGAAATTTAACAGTTGATAACTTTTCTAGAGTTTCTTAAATAATATACTTTAGAGTTCAGTTTATGTCAAATGATATAATTGTGATACAATGATTTATAGACCAGTTTATCTGTAGAAAAGTGAAAGAAAACATTATGTAATAACAGTGTTCCACGCGTTTTGTCAGACTGATTTTTTATAAGTCACTTATAAATTTACTACTTTAATAATATGCAAGATATTATAAAATATAGAGACAGTAACTAACCCTTTAGGATTCTCTTCAAGGAAAAGCCATGAATTGAAGAACACAGCTGTGCTTCTTGTAATCAGAAAATACCAGATGAGAATTTTGGCTCTGTGATTTATCAAATTTGTGATTTTAGGTCATGAACACCATTGTTTTGAAAATGGGTGGTTTTTACTCTTAAAGCATTTATCAAATTAAACATATGAATATAAAAGCTGTAACAATTCCTGGTTACAATGAATGCTCAGGTAACAATACACATGCTGCTACTATTTGAATATTCTTATCATATTCCAGTTTTGGAAAGATTTAAACAATATGTTTACTATGGTTAATCACTGAAAAATGTTAAATAGTTATGTGTATAGTGCATAATTATGAAGAATGTTGTGTATGCTTCATATATTTTTGAAAATCTGTCATCTACTCAATATTTCTTTAACTTATATAATAAACTATATAAAAACACCAAAAGAAACATAAAATAAATTTCTTATAGTAAACTATACCACACAAGATGAAATGAGATAATTTAAACCCAGGAAACATAACAGTAGAAAAATTAGATGAAGAATAAAACTAGAGTAAAATATGCATATTATTAAATACTAACAAAGGTAACATTTGGACTTGTTTCCACGTATAAAAGGCAAAGAAAAGGAGTCTTTATTTCCTTAAAATATTAATAAATGAAACCAAAATTTTTTTTCCTATTACTGAGATCTGAAGAAATATCTCATATACGCCTTTAAAATAAACATTATTTTAGATTAACAGCCACCAAAAAAAATTATTATCAACAAACTACTGAATTTGATATTTCTTTTTAAAAATTCCTCCTTGAGTATTAATATATAATGCCAAAGCAAAGCAAATGCAATTATCGGATGAACTAAAATAATGCAGACTATGTATTACAGTTCTTGAGCTATGTAGGAAATGTATAGTTTATGTGCATGTATTAAATATATTACATTCCTTGGAAGTTAGCACTATCAAGTTTATACATTTAGTTCTTTGATGAGATTTTTTTATTCTAATATATGTAGGGAGGAGTGTAAAACCTTTATCTCAGAAGGAACAATGTAGGAGAAAGACTGAGTCTATTTAATATTGCTTTATTTACTAAACATAAAACATAGTTTATATGCTCCATCTTTAATTCCACAATAGAAATACTCATGCATTTTGATGAAAATAATCTTGATATAGATTATTAGGAAATTTGTACTCTGTAAGCTTTAAAATATCTCTTAGGTTGAATAAGATATAAGTTGTTCAAAAATCTTTGAAAACGCATCCACATTTTATTTCTTGAAATAGTTAGTTATTTGAATTATACAGAAAGATCTTAAAGTTCAAATTATTTTTCTTTTTCTTATCAAGTATATTTTATAATTCCTTTTAAATCTAACTTTGTGTATACCATTTTGAAATATTTCAAAATTTAATATAGCTAAGAGTTCTACCTTTGTTATTTTGCCAACTTGTCTTTGATTTTTGAGGATGCTATTAAAAAGAAAAACCTATCAGTGATCAGTATTTTTAATAACAACAAGTTGGGAGAAAGTTATGTGAATATATATATACATGGATGTATATAAACACACACACACGTACATTCTTTTATGATTATAACATGGATACAATTCACAAATATACTCGTGACTTTTCAAAAATTTACTGAATCTGAATGAATGGAAATGATGTAAATGTCTCCATAAATTGGCAAGAAAGTTGGGCAATATACTCTGAAGGTCCTTACAAGTAGAACATTTACCTTGCCCAGAATGTTTCAAAGGTACTTCTTTTAGTTTATTTTTACATTTATGACTCTAGAATTTCATTTAGAAGAATTCTTATTCAAATGCAGAAAAAGAAACGGAGCCTATGGAGAAGATAGAAGTGACTAACTGATTTAAATTGGCTGAGGAATGGTTAGGTGAGTGAGGCATATTGAAATTGAATAAAAAGTGCCAATAGGAAATATTGAGTTATATAAACATAAAATGGCTATTTTCAGATTATATGTATCTGTTTATATCTAAACAAGATAAATAATTCATTGAAGTAATCAAAATAATTAATAATAACAATTTATAAAAAATAAAGGGTGTATTACACAATGTATTGTAGAGAAAATAACAATGAAAGACCATAATTTTGGAACTTTTACACATTTACACACAAATAAATGCATATGAGAAAGATTACTTTTTATGCCAAGAATTCTTGCATTTTAAGCATCTGCTAAAATAATGAAACAATCCCTTACTCTTCAGTTTTCAATCCTGTAAGTTTATTTTGATGTGTTATTAAAATTAAAATGATTAATTTATAATTAAGTATTATCTTAAATTATCTTTTAGTTTGCCTAAATAACTAGTCTTTTAATCTTCAATGTATGTGTCCTCATATGCTCATGTATTTTTTCTATTCTGTTTTGCTTTCTGTGTAAGAAAAATGTTACCTTTGAATCTTATTCATTATTTCTTGACAATAAACACTATGTTCCACAAAACAGTACCATTTATTTCATACATACAAGCATTTTATTAACCTAAAAATTTAATGATAAAATCAAGTACTTTGAGGGCTTCATAGATCATATGATGCAAACTGGTTTTAAGAACAATTTGTATTATCTCTACTGACAAACTGGCAATGTCACAATTTACTGAGAATCTGCTGTTCTTTGAACACCTGTCTGGAAGAGTAGTGATGCCTGTTCTCAGAATAAATAGAAGAGAATTTTCAAAGAACTCAGGGATGTCTCAAAACGTTTTGTTACTTTTTATCTGAAAGCCTTCTCAAACTTGTTTTGTAAAAATGGTAATGAAATGTGAATACCTTGTAATATCTGGAATATAAAGTGGACATTATTACTTTTGAAAGATACAGTGTTTTAGATTTAGAGGATTAAGAACTTGAGAAAGAGATTAAAATGATTCTAGCCTTAAGCAGCCCATTAATTCTATGCAGATCTCATCTCATCTGTCCTTTGGCAACCTATTTGAAATCTTTTACATTAAGATTTCCCTTTATTTTTTGAATAATATGCCATTTGAGGAACATTAGTTCAATATTCTTAATACCTCTGTCCAATGTCTTCCAAAATCACTATCACCAAAAAAGTCAAGGGAAAAACAATCATGCATTAAACCATCCATATGTCACTTGCTTAGTTAATTCAATAGGAAAGAGAAAGGTACATAATGGAAAAGCAATTATATACTGATATATTGTTTTCCACTTTCTCATTACATAATATTAGCTCCCAGGTCTTCATAGTGTAAAATGTGAATACTTCCCATTAACACAGACAACCTTACAATTTGAATACCATAATTTCTTACATGCTTTGTGGGGGGGGGGATTTACCCAGTTCTAGAAAATACATAGTGAAAAAAACTATACAAAAATTTAAAATTGAAAAATTTTAAGTAGTCTTTGAATTTGTGCAAAAATAAAAGCTCTGAAGTATTTGTGCCTATGTATCTTTGACATACGAGGCTCAATCAACAATTTTCCTCTAAATTTCAGATTTTTCTCTACAAATTGAGATTCATCAGAAAATATGTAATTAATGTTTGCAAAAGCCAGCTATTGTAGCTCCTGTAATGAAATATGCTTTAGCTGACTGGTTTTGTTCTTACAAATTCAGCTCTTTTGCCTTCTCCCTTATCTAAAGCTCCTTTGATATCCCACCTTGATTATTTCATTTCTTTGTCTCCTAATGCACTGTTTCCTATCTAAACAACAACACGCCAGAAGGTGCATCTTAATTTGGAGATCACAGCAAATCCCGTCCTGCTAAGATCTCTTTAATTTCCTTGTCATGGTCCTCAGAACATTGAGGTGTCCTGCCGATCACTAGCACTTTAATTTCACTTGGCAAAACTCTCCTCCACTCACTATACTTAGGTTACGTTTTCCTTTTGGCTCCTTGACCATATAGACCATATTTATAGTTCAGGGCCTTTGTATTTACTGGTTTATCTGCTGGAATCTTCCCTTAGATCTTTGCATGACTTGATATTTCACTTTAGTCATGCGAGAGCTCACAGAATCCCTTACAGAGATGACATTTTTAACTTTAAAAATTTATATACTCATTTCTGTCTCATTTTTACTGTTCACTTGCTTTATTGTATTTATAGAATTTGAATGAAAATTTCATGTTTACATGTTCACTTGTTTTGGGCCGTGCCTTGTCAATCAGCACATAAAACAAATAGGAGGTGAGGATCTCATTTATTTATTTATATGGTCATACTATTCCCAATATTCATAGTATCTAATGAAAGGTACTCAATAAATATCTCTTAAATAAATGAATAATTCAAAAGTAAATGACATTTTACATAGAAAACAATTATGGACTTAAAAAATATAATAGAAATTTCTAGAATATCTTGGTTTTCTTTTTTCTTCTTCCTAGTGAATGTAAACCAGTTTTTATAGTTTTTAACTTCTTTTCAGAATATATCAATTGATCATTATAGCAACATTTTTTGTTTTATTTTTAATGGACAAATAATAACTATATATTTAAGTGGTATAATGTGTTTTGATACAATGTATACATTAGGGAATAATAATATCAGGCTAGTTAACATATTTATTGCCTCAAATATTCATTATTATATTCTATGTTTCACATACTATGGAATATTATTAATATACTGTATAGCTATAAGGCATATGTAATCCTAAAAGTCAAATAAAATGTAATTTAAGACATAAATAAGATTAACAAAAGCACCATTAAACTCATTTTTTTATTATTTGGGATTCATAGAATTAGGTTACACTGATTGTGGTTGTTAGGTAAAGTCTCTCTTCTAATTGTGTTCTGCCTCCCGAGAGCTGTGCCATACACCATGACCTCCCATCCCCCTCCACCTCCCCAATGCCTCATTCCCCTACCCCACCCCTTGTATTAGATCATCTACTGCCTTCATATTAGAATAGAGTACATTGGATTCTTGCTTCTCCATTCTTGTGACACTTTACTAAGCAGAATGGTTTCCACCTCCATCCAGGTTAATACAAAAGATGTAAAATCTCCATCTTTTTAAATGGCTGAATGTCACATGTCACTTCTTGCTAAGGCCCTGGACTGGCCAGGTCTCGGATAGGCTTAACTAGGTCCAGATGCAGACCACTAAGTTACCCTGCTTAGAAACAAATTCTCTTGGGTGCCTGAGGGCTATCTACTTCAGCTAGAGAGAGAGAGAGAGAGAGAGAGAGAGAGTGAGAGTGTCTTAGAGAGAGTAAAGCAGTCTTCTTAGAGGGAGAGATCTTAATCTTTAGGAGAGCTTTGTAACCTTCAGCAGAGAGACACCGTGCTGGCGTTCTGCAGGCAGGAGAGGAGACAAAGTCAGAGTAAGCTGGTCTGTGATAGAATGCGCGTGCTCCCAACTGCCTTCTCCTCCAGCCTAATATAAGGCTGATCTCGTGCCTCTCAACACCACAGGTGTAGAGACTGGCAATGAACTACTGCTCTCATCTTGCGAGCTCCTCATGCTTCTTAGGAGAGCTAAATCCCTCCCCATGCCCTTTTCACCAAGGTGTTCCATTATTGAGTATACAGGTATTTCTCCTAGCCATAGGGAATATGGGCTGCAACCAGATCCTCCACATAGAAGCAAATATTCATACATTTTATTTGGATTAATAAAAAGAAAAAAAAC
>CAUYON010189786.1:0-26502 GCA_963573935.1 Arctocebus calabarensis
TATAGTGATCAAGAAAATGCCATGAAGGCTATCTGTAACAGTACGATCAAAACATTTCTGAATGTATATGAATCGTGCCCTATGATTGCACCAATGTACAGAATTATGATTCAATAAAATTATAAAAAAAAATAAATAAAATACCTGTATAGAACAATGAAAGAATAAGAAAGAAGTCTTAAAGAGATTTAAAATATAATTGCCAAAATTAAAAGTTTATTACAGCTGTTGGGAAACAACAGTAAAACAGTCTACTAAAATATTAGAACAAGAAAAGCAAAAGGTGGAAAATATAAGAAACAGACTGAGGGGGGCCTAAATTTGACTAATATGAACCTCACAAAGAAAAAGGCAAAGAACCATTCAAATTATTCAATCAAATAATAAAAAGATATGTACTAGAGTAAAGGAAGGGCAAGAATTTTCAATTTGACATGACCCACAGAGTATCCAACCCAATGAGTGACAACAGAATCCCTGCCTAGCCATGTTGTGGTAAAATTCAAAGAACCTAAAAGCTTCCAAAAAGAAAAAAGTCACAAGTTACAAAAGACATTCAAATGCAAATCTTTGAAGTTCTGAAATAAAATTATTTTCTGTCTGGCATCCTGTTTACATACAAGACCGGAGATACAAGCACTAAGTTCATTTATCAACTCTAATGTAACTACTTAAGTGTGCTTTAGGGTGGGGTGGGCATAGAATCTGCAAACTAGGAAGGTAGAAACAGTGGGACTGACCAGGAAGTAGTAAAGGATGCCCCAGGTTGTGGGAAGCCTAGAGGGCAAGCAGTCCTGAGGGTAGTAGGACAGTAAGCCCTGGGGATAGACTTCATAGGCAACACAAGGCTTGTTGAATAGTCAATACGCCTTAGGGTGTGAAAAGAACAATAACACTTTGGGGAGTAATAGAAATTCTAGGGGATTTCTAGTTTGGCCAAAATATAAAATAAATTAAATACTGTGATTGTGAAGAAATCCATGGACATTCATGTTAGGAATGGCATTTTGGATTTCTGTACAAGGGCTCATGGAGGAGGCAATGGAAACCTAGTGTCTAACTTGGCATGATTAATGCACCTATCCGTTCAAGTCATAACCCAACCAAATCAGTTTGTTGGTTTTCTACTTCAAGACACAACCCAAGGACATACTGTGGAGGACTTATGTGTGGTCACAGGAGGGCACAGAGATGTTAATGATGAAGGTTATTTAAATATCAAAGCAAAACTAACAGGAGATGAGACAAAAATTTTGAGAAAGCTTAAGAGAAGAGTCAAAGTATCAAGAGATGCTGTCGAAATTTGAGAAGTAAACAGGAATTTAGCCATGTTATCTAAAATTATAAACAAAACCAATATTAAAACCAAAAACAGTAATACATAGAATGTTGAGCAAAGGAGATGGAAGGGTATAATGAAAATGAGCAAATCTCCATCATCATCTCAGGGAGTCACTATAGTTTGTCTGAAGGAGTCAAACCAACAAATAGAAGAATACATGTGTTTATTCTCTAACTTCTTGATATTTAAAAGTGTTGCCCGAAGACCAGAAGTATTGACATCACCTCTTAGAAAAGCCAAATCTCAGCAGAACTACTGCAACACAATCTGCATTTTAACAAGATCCATGTGTATTTTATAAACACATTAAAGTTTGAATAGCATTCTTCTAAAACAATGATTCTCAACGTTGGCCATTCACTATTAGCATCACATGAGGAGCATTAAAATTATTTTAAAAGAGGTAAAGCCCAGTTCTCACCTTAAGAAATTATACTTTAAAATGGTCTGAAATGGAGTCTAGAAATCAATAATATTTTACAAACAGTTTCTGAAGAGGTTCTAATGTGTAGTCATGATTGAGAACCAGTGATCTAGAATAATAGTGGTAATGACCAATGGAATGAAAACAAAAATAAGGTTGAAAAGTCACTTCTGGATCTATCTGGGCAACAGGTTGAGGATAGGGATAACTGGAGAAGAAGACCATTGTTTTAATCATGAGAAATTTTGTAATCTTTGATCTGTACTATGTACATATTCTAATTTGATACATAGATTTATTTTTTGTGCATATACATTTTGACTTAGCAATTGTATTTCGAGGATTTTTTACATGAAGTAATTCATTAATTATTCCAAAATAACAATAAGTAAGAGTATACAATAAAATACCATGGCACAGCTAAGGAATAAAAAAATGTCTGGTTACTTTATTGAGGTAGATCTACACTTGCGAAGCAATTGCTAATTGTCTTTCAATATCCAAATTTTCATTCTTTTATGAGAACAGAGTCTTTGATTTCCAAATGGTCACATGGCCCACAGGAGTGATTTCCCACCTTTCCTTGAAACTAAGTATATCCATGTTACTAAGTTCTCACCAATGAGATATAGGGAGAAGCTGTGTGTTTAATTTCCAGAAAGTATACATTATGGAGGAAGTAGACTTTCTTTTTTCCCTTTCCTTCTTTTTGCTGGCAGGAAGGTATTACTGAAGCTGAAGAAGTCATTTTGGACAATGAGATGATTGAGGAAAGGGAAGCGATGCATTCCAGAGCAATAACCTAGAAATAGCCTGGGCCCTTGATATCATGGTGCACAATACCAGTCTTGAAATGCCTCCCTTCAATCTTCCACATAAAAGAGAATCTAGTTCTAGCTTGTTTAAACCACCATTAACTTTACTGTTCAGTTCCTTGTGGGAACCTCATTCTCCTATTCTAATGAATCTAATACTCACTATCTAGAAAAAAAGTTCAAAATAAATTTATTGGAAAAAATTGATTTGAAAGAGAGTTTGTTTTGAGAACAATCTGATAGGATAAAGAAAACAGAGGACACAAATAGCGTTGTAAACCGATTAGAACTAACAAACAACAGCAAAGTAAGCATTCTTCTCATAGCACATAAGATATTTGTCAGGATAGAACACATGCTAGGCCCCAAAATAAGTCTTAACAGATTTTTAAAGGACTGAAATTATACCAAATATCTTTTCCAATCACAATGGAATAAAATTAGACATCAATAACAGAAGGAAAACTAAAAAAAAAATCCACAAATGTGTGGAAAGTAGAGAACATACTCTTAAATAACCAGCAGATCAAAGGAGTCACAAGGGAGATTAGAAAACACTTTGAGGCAAATGAAAACAAAACCACAGCATACCAAAACTTATGGGATATGGTGAAAGTGGTGCTAAAAGGACGGTCTATTAGGCTCGGCGCCTGTGGCTCAAGCAGCAAAGGCTCCAGCCACATACACCTGAGCTGGCGGGTTCAAATCCAGCCTGGGCCCACCAAACAACAATGACAACTGCAACCAAAAAATGGCTGGGCGTTGTGGTGGGTGCCTGTAGTCCCAGCTACTTGGGAGGCAGAGGCAGGAGACTCACTTGAGCCCAGGAATTGGAGATTGCTGTGAGCTGTGATGTCACAGCACTCTATCCAGGGTGACAGCTTGAGGCTCTGTTTCAAAAAAAAAAAAAGGATGGTCTATAGCTATAAACAAAGACATTCAGGAAGAAGGAAGACCTCAAATCAATAACCAAACTTTATACCTCAAGAAACTAGAAAAAGAAGAACAAACTAAACCCAAAGCTAGCAGAAAAAGAAAAATAATAACAATTAGAGAAGAAGTCATGAAATAGAGAATTTTAAAATAAGAAACACTAATGAAAGCAAGAGTAAGTCTTTTTAAAAAATTAACAAAAGAGATAAAATTAAAATAAATAGGATCATGAATGAAAGACATGATGTTATAAAAAGGATTATAAAAGATTATTATGAACAAATTATATGACAACGAATTGGATAACTTACAATAAATGGATAAATTCCTAGAAATATGCATTCTACCAAGACTAAATCATGAGAAATAGAAAATCTGAATAGGTCAATTACTAGTAAAGGGAGTGATAGGAAAGAAAAAGAACGAGATGTCTTTTCTAGAAAATTCTACCAAACATTTAAAGGAGAATTAACACAAATCCTCTTCAAACTCTTCCAAAAGTAGGAAATACTCAAAAGTAGGAAATAACTCCAAGCTCATTCCATGAGTCTAGCATAATCCTGAAACTAAAGTCAGATGAAAACACTATATAAAAAAGAAAACTAAAGATCAGTATCCCTGATGAATGTTGAGGAAAATTCTTAACATAATACTAGCAAA
This sequence comes from Arctocebus calabarensis, assembly GCA_963573935.1. NCBI lineage: Eukaryota > Metazoa > Chordata > Mammalia > Primates > Lorisidae > Arctocebus > Arctocebus calabarensis. Next base: position 4,175 of record CAUYON010189786.1, read on the forward strand.
CTAAATTCTATAGCATATTCCAAGGACTACACACAATGATCAAGTGCAATTTATTCCTGGAATGCAATTATAGTTCAACACACAAAAATAAATCAACATAATATGCCATTTTAATGAAATAGAGGAGGAAAAAACACACAGCCATGCAGTTAATGAAGAAAAAGTATTTGACAAGATTTAGTATTTTTTCATGATGGATGTATATTTTGAAGAAAACTTGAGAAATTAGGACTAGAAGGAAACTAACTCAACTTATTAATAGCCATAGAAGAAAAAGCCCACATAACACATCATACTCAATAGTGAAAGACTTAAGACTTTTCTTTTAGATTTGTAATAAGACAAGGAAGCCTGCTGGTTCTTAGCATTTTTATTCAACATAGTAGTGGAATTTATAGCCAGGGCAAGTCGTCATGAAAAAGAATAAAAAGGCCATTAGAAAAAAAAGTAAAATTAACTTTCACATACGATTTGACTTATATGTAGAAACTTTAAAGATGTCACATATAAAAAAATCTTTTAGAACTAATAAAAGAATCCAGCAAATTTACCAAATACAAAGTTAACAAATAAAAATCAGTTGCATTTCTATATGCTAATAATGAACAGCATAAAAAGGAAATTAAGAAAATAATTCAGTGTACAATAACATCAAAACATAAAATACTAGGAAGAAAGCTATTAAGGAAGTTAAATACTTGTGCAGTCAAAACTATAAAACATTGCAAAAGAAATAAAATAATACACACTAAATAGAAGAACATTCCATGTTCATGAATTGGAAGACAATATTGGTTAAGATGTCAGTACTATCAAAATGACTTATACAATCAATGCAAACTATCCAAATCCCAGTGGAATTTTTTACTGAAATAAAAAAAAAATTATAAAATTCCTATGCAATTTCAAGGGACCCTGCATGGCCAAAACAATTTTAACAATGAAGAACAAAGTTGGAAAACTAACTTTCTAATTTCAAAACATATTACTAAACTGCCGTAATCAAAACAATGTAGTACTTGCATAAAGACAGATACGTATACCATACATAGAATAGAATGGAGAGCCCAGAGATAAACCCTTAGATATGATCAAATAATCTTCAAGAAGCGTTCCAAGACTACTCAATAATCTCTTCAAAAAATGATATCAGGAAAACTGGATATCCATATGAAAAAGAGTGAAGTTGAGTCCTTTTCTTATGCTAAATACAAAAATTAACTCAATTAAATTTAAGACTCAAAACTATAAAACTCATTGAAGAAAATGAGAAAATCTTCTTGGCAATGATTTCTTAACTATAACACCAAAAGCACAAGAAACAAAAGCAAACAGATACATGGAACTATATTAAACTTAAAAACTTTTGTGCATCAAAGGACATAATCAACAGAGTGAAAAGACAACCTAAGAGATAGGAGAAAATGTTTACAACTCATATATAAGATAAGAGATTATTCACTAAAATATATAAATATCACCTACAACTCAACAACAAAAAATATCAAATAATCTCACTTAAACATGGGCAAAAGATTTCGATAAACATTTCTCAGAAGCTATACAAATGGACAACAAGCCTATGAAAAGATATTCACTAATCATCAAAGAAATGCAAATCAAAACCATGAAATATCATCTCAGATCCATTAATGTGGCTGCTTTAAAAAAAAAAAGCACAAAATAGCAAGAATTAGTGAGAAGGCAGAAAATTGGAACATCTGTGCACTGTTGGTAGCAATGTGAAACTAGGGAAAATAGTGTAACCTTTCCTCCAAAAATTAAAAATAGAATTATCATATGGTCCAGCAATTCCACTTATGGGTTTCTATCTAAAAGAACTGAAAACAGGGTCTTGAAAATAGTATCTGTACACCCATGTTCACAGAAGCACTGCTCACAATAGCCAAGAGATGGAACCAACCCCACCAACAGGTGAATGGATAAACAAGGTGTAGTATCTACACAGAATAGAATAGTATTCATCCTTAAGAAGAAAGGAAGTTCTGTGAGATGCTGTAACTTGGATGAACCTTGAGGACTTGAGGACCACTCATTATAATAAGTGAAATAAACCAATCCCAAAAAGACAAATATTACATGGTTCAACTTACATAAGATATCTAAGGTAGTTAAATCAATAGAAACAGAAAGTAGAATGGTGGCTGGACGAAGAAGAAAAAAAGGAGTTGTTTAATGGATGTAGAGTTTTAGGTGTTTGTTTGTTTGTTTGTCTCACTCTGTCACCCAGGCTAGAGCCTTGGCCTCATATCATGACTCACAGCAACCACAAATTCATTGGCTCAAGAGATCCTATTGCCTCAGCCTCCCAAGTAGCCAGGACTATAGTACCCACCACAATGCCCAGCTAGTTTTTCTATTTTTAGTAGAAACAGGGCCTCAGAGTCTCAGGGTCTTGCTCTTACTCAAGCTTGTCTCGGACTCCTGAGCTCAAGCAATCCACCTGCCTCAGCCTCTCAGAGTACTAGGATTGCAGACATGAGCCCCTGCTCCCAGCTAGAGTTTTAGTTCATTTCACAACAATGTGAATAAATAACATTACTGAACTATACACATAAAATTAAGATGGTAGGTTAAATGTTATGTGTTTTAAAAATTTGGTGGGGTAAACAACTCCATGTTTGTGTTTAAAGGCACGTTAAAAATTGTAGAAAAGTATACAACGAAATGGTTGTAATCGTTTGCAAAACTACAATTAAAATCGCTTAACTTTCTAGATTCTCTGATATTTGTTCAGTAAGCACAAATTATTTTTCCAATTATGAGAAAATGAAGCTGTTTCCACTTTGAAAAATAGAAAATAGGACTTCCATTCAAGTTTATTGTGAGTGAATGACTCATATACTGGAACACTGTATTTGCCAAAGAGGTGATGACATTCTCCTGGGAAATTCAAGGCTTCGTGACTCTGTGGGGGATCCTTGTGTGGTATTTGGATTTCTGAGACTGCTGCCTCTTTGTCTAGTTTTGAGCAGCAGCAAAATCTAGGTAGCCATCCAGCACATGAAGTGGAAAAATTAGCTATCTTCAAAGAACAAATTGTGTTTCATGCATTTCTTTAAGGAACTGCAAAGCAGAAGTGGACATTGGGGAAAGTGAGAGGGGGAAGAGTGGCCGGACATGGGGGATTTATGGCCTTAGACAGAATTGCCCATTCCAAATGTACATTGACATTTTAGCTTTGTGTTGCAACTCTTTTATCTTGATGCTGCCTGGGTACCCTGAGTCACAGTGACAAGCAAGTGAGTCATGACAGCACCATTGTCTTACTGCTGTTTTTGCACGCCTTTTGGTCCTTGAGGCTATGGTTCATTACCGCACTACCTTGTGCTAAGAGGGGATCATTTACCATTTTTCCTTTATTTTAAACAACTGGCTATCAAAGTGGGAGAAAAAGAGCTAAACTAGAAGATTGTTAAGATTACTAAAACCAAATGTTCAGAAAAGTAATTTCACTGTAAATCTCAGCATCTCTCTGCTGCTCCGTCAAGCTTTTGATTCTACCAGGTACCAAAGTCTATTGATAAGTGAGAATGTCTGTCATGATCTGCAAATCTGTGGCCTCTAAAGGTGTAGGACTTCTTTTGTAGTATTTAACCATTCTAACAAAAATGATATCGCGTGACAACATTGAGTGCTTTTAACCCTGCAAACATTAAATAGTAAGACAAAAATCTTGGCAATCCAGGTTGACTTTTAAAAAAATGCAGAAAAATTAATAAGTCATCATAGAATGAAAATAGCAGTCAGATATATTCATCAAAATAGTCAACAGATCTTATTTCAATATAAGATTACAATTACTAGCCTATTTCTCTTCTTATTTGAGGCTTTAATACACTGCTTTATTGTGTCATCACCATCTTTTCTCATATTAATTCATAAATTAATAAAGTCATCATAGAATGAAAATAAGTTGTATTTCCATTAAAATATTTAAGAGCTTTTATCTTCAACAGAAGGTTACAATGCTCACCTATTTCTATTCTTGTTTTAGGCTTGAATATACCACGTTATTGGGTCATCACCATCTTTTCTGATTTTGGAGTCTTTATTTTTAAGGACTACCCCTAAAATATCCCATTTATAATTTCTTTTTTTCCTTCCCATAATTCATTTACTCAGTTTACAATGCATCTTTGGTCTTTTGAAAGAGTGACTACAGCTGCTGAAGACAAAATTGTTTCAAAAATGTCATTAACGGTTTTTGCAACTATAAAGGGTATTCTTACGCAATCTTTCATGATTCTGGTTGTAATTGCAGAGTCATAAAAAAATGAAAGAAGAAAGAGAGGGAGATAGAAGAGGAGGCAAAGAAGAAGGAAGTAAAGAGGGAAGAAGGAAGGAAGAGGGTCAAAGAAGAAAGAAGAAAAGATGGAAAGAAGAAAAACAAGGAAGAAAGGAGGGAGGGCGGCACTCCGAGGCTGGCAGGCACACTTGTCAGGTAAGCGCCTCTTCCACTGTTGGCAGTAGTCCAGACCACCGAGTCTCTACTCCAAAACCGTTCTTAACAATGTTCAGATCCTCAAAGTGAAAATAAAAATAAAAAACACATAAACATGGTCTAGGGTTGTTTTATTTCATCTAAGAGTATGTTTTCCCTAAATAACAGGGATAGAATGTTGCTACAGTTTTTTAAAACATTGTAATTTTTAAATAATATCATGCAAAGGGAAAATAAACACATTTTCTTATTGCTCCTGGGATCATTTGGGTAACAAGCCACACAAGTTTTTTGAGTGGATTTGTGCTGACTTAGAAAACATTCTCAATATCTGGGTCTTAAGAAAATTGTGCTGGGCTTGCAGGTCCAGAGCAGCTCAAGAATAAGAACTGTCTCGGGATGTTTGTTGGTTTTTCTTTAGTTTATATGTAGCCAGCTGGTTTCTGACCTCTTTGTGTAAATACCCAGCTTTTCACATAATCAGATTCCATAGTACCTTGTTATGACATCATTCTGAGCAGGCTTTGATCCCTCACTAAATTTTCCAACTATACACATAAATTTCATAATAAGAAGAAAGCTGCTACTTATCCAGCAAATACCTCTCCTGACAAGTGTGTATGTTGCCTGTATGGATATATTTTTTACATAATAACACAAAGATCTAGTTAGGGGTTAGCAGTCTTCTGAAAAATACATCCTATTTGATTCTAAATTTCTGACTTTTCAAAAATGTTTTCCATAGCTTTGGTGAAATACATATTTAATTTCTTTTTTTTTTTTTTTTTTGGCAGTTGTTACTAGCTAATGTGTTTGTTCTACTGATATTTTAAAGCAGGTGGAATTGAAATGTAAGAGAAATCCTGTTACATATTATTTTTTACACATGGATAGATGAAAATAAAGGTTAAGCTATACATATCTTTTTGGCAATCTGGGACCCAGACTTTAATAGACACAATGATCTTCTTAATATCAACCACAATAAAAAAAGTCTTATTTAGTGTGTGATTAAGATAAATGGCAGGAGGCAGCTGTAAAAAGAATCCCCACTAGCCATTGACCCACAAACTCTGGTGTCATTTTTCATTGTTAGGAAAGGAGCTAAATCAACTTAAAAGAACAGCAAACCTTTAGAGCTATAAAGAAATGTCCTAATTCTGCTTCAGAGAGTGTTAACTAAAATTATTTTTTAAGATAAAATACATTAAAGCATTCTGTCTTCTACATAACTTTGATGAATGTTAAGCAGGAGTCCTTTTCCACAGGACTACTGTATCCTCAACATCTGGGATGATGTATGGGCACATAGTAGGTGGTCAATAAAGAATGTGGAATGGATGAATAGAGTAGTAATAATATATTGAACTCACACAGATTTGGGCACTACAAGTGATGTTACAGGCAAGAAAATACAGAGCTAATAGATACATAGTAGCAATGAATGTTTACTGCATTTTATGTACGGAGCATTATGCGAAGTGTTTTATGTGCATTCTCTTATATGATGATCAAAGTTGTCCTGTAGGAAGTGGTGGGTCGGCTATTTTACAAGGGAAACTCTGGTAGAGAAAACAGTAATAATGTGCTCCAAGCCACATAGCTGTTACAACAACTGATGGAGCCCAAATTAAAACTCCAGTCATTCTGGCTCCAGAGTACACTCTTCTTTCTTTAACTATTATGCTCTTTCTTGCCACATAGTGATTTCAAGGTAACTTTCATGGTTTTTTAGGTTCAATCATAAACCTAGCTACAAAGAAAAGAAAACCTATACTATTTCCAGAAGACTGAAAAGCTTTCACAAAGCATTTTTTCTGTCCACAGACTAAATGTTTTCATTATTATGGTGTATAGAAACTGGTCCATCATATTGTGACTTTTCTACACAGTACACAGGAATTTATCCTGTAAATAGATTTGCATAAACGAGAAAAGGAGCAGGTGTAAGGACAGAACTGCTGCATTTTTTTTCACAAATTATAAATGTGTACTGGATTGCTACACAATTATTAGAAAGATTGATGAATGAAATTCCAAGATTGAATAGAAAATAGCAAATTTGGACATGAGTTTGCATCTAGCCATCAACCTATCTTCTTCCGTACTGTACAAAATGTGTATTTTCTCTTGCTTTGTCACCATTATAATATTTGAACATTTTTCCATTAATGCATTGTTTTCCGATTAAAATAATACTTTCCATATAAAGCATTTTTGTCTCCATAAAGAAAAACAAAATAGAGTGGCGCCTGTGGCTCATCAAGGTGACGGGTTCAAACCCAGCCTTGGCCGAACTGCAAAACAGAAAAATAGCCAGGTTTTGTGTCGGGCGCCTGTAGTACCAGCTACTCAGGAGGCTGAGGCAAGAGAATCGCCTAAGCCCAGGAGATGGAGGTTGCTGTGAGCTGTGTGACGCCACGGCACGCTACGGAGGGCGATAAAGTGAGAGTCTGTCTCTACAAAAAAGAAAAGAAAAGAAAAACAAAATAGCATTCAGGTTTATTATATTTCTCAAACTTCATGACAATATTACCTGATGGTAATATTGTACCCACAAAAGCCCAGAACAACCATAAGATCTATTTAAACTTTCATTTCCTCTCAAAAATTGATAAGCTCTTTCCATTTTATCAGTAATGCTCCTTTTATATTGGAGAAACAAAAATATTCTTTAACTTTTGGATAAGATGTTTGGCTTTTGAAGCAATCAAATTCTGAAAATTGCGCTGGTGTTAACAGCGGCTGTGGAATGAGACGGTGGATTCTGGAGTGAGGGACATTTGGTTCATCCCGGACCCTTACCACTGGCTAGTTGTGTAACCTTGGCAACTGTCTCAACCTGGTAGGCCTCATTTCCTCATTTGTAGCACGTGGCTGCTGATCCTATCTGCTGCCTGACGCTGTAGATGATACCGGTGACGTTGATGTTAGGAAGGAGGCTGACAGGCCAGGTTCGCCAGTTTCTTTCTCTGTCTTGGTATCACAATATTTTAAATATTTGGATTCACATCAGTAAGCAATTACCAGCAGCAACAGTGAGGAAAGATGGCCAAATTCCTGCCGACAGGTACAACATTTTCACATTTTGGACATTTTTAAAAGCATTTAAAAACATTTCTATCTTTCTGATAGAGATTTGAAATTTTCCTAACCATAGCTTTTGATTTACCAGCCAATCACTTCCTTGTGTAATGTACTAATTGGAACTCCACTCAGATTCTTCTACTGAATGAGAGAAACAGTTGTCAAATAATGACTGACAATGCTTTTTTCCCCCTCTTCAATAATTCATGCTGTTAATTACTTTTCAGTAAATAAAGGAAGAAAGGCAAACATTTTAGGAGCAACAAGATCAACACTGCATCCGACATTCAAACGTCATTGTCATTGGCAGCGCTCCTGTCACAGACAGGGCCACATTCAAAGTTTGGCTATAGAGGTGTCTGTCAACTGACTTTAGGGAAAAAAAAGTCTGCTAAATAGGCCAGTTCTGTGAGCCACTTGTTATTATTAGAACCACAATGAATTCATTCATTCTCTGCACAGTTTTACCTTTTGTCATCATGTTTTTTATTTTCCTTCATGAAAAAAAAAACAGGTTTTCCATTCTGAATCCAAGCATCTGATCATGTCTTTCCTTGGCATAAGCCAGTAATGGATTTGTAAAAGGGAATCAGTGTTTCAGAGTGACCTCAATGCTCACTTCAACTCCCAAATAGAAAATTAGCATGTTTTCCAAAACGAACCATTTTCCTTTCATGTGGTTCATGCAAAAAAATTGGGAGATGAATGAGAAGTGATAAGGTCTCAGTGTGAGAGCAAAGGGTGAGAGGCACTCGTGGTGTGGGACTTTGGCCCTTAGGATGAAGTCCAAGGCTCTGCCGTGACGGATGCTGTTTGTGAATGGTGCCGGCCTTGTCTTCCACTTCATTCCCTCTCCAGTTTCAGGTTTTAGCTTTTCTAAATGTCCTCATTTCCTCATGGGCTGATTTGAATGTGCAATTCCTGCAGCCTGGAATCGCTTCCTTCCCCAGCTGTTCTGCGTGACCTCTCGCTAACCCCCACTCTCCAGCCCGTCTTCATCCTTCAGCCGAGACCTCGCGTTCTTGGGAAGCCTACTGGTCTCTGATGGGGTTAGACCCCTCTTCACTATCCTTCCTGTGTTGGTCAGGGTTCCACAGAGAAACTGAAGCAAAACAAAATGTACCATGAGAAATGGGCTCATGAGATTCCTGAGGCTGAGATTTCCCACAATCTGCCGCCGGACCCAGGAAAGCCAGCGGTGTAATCATGCGGAGTCTGAAGGCCTGAGAACCAGGGGAGCTGCCCCTGTGAATCCCAAGCCAAGTGCAAGGGAAGATGAGATGTTCCAGCTCACGCAGTAAAGCAGGAAAAAAAGCACACACTTCTTTTCCTTATATCGTTTGTACTATTCAGATCCCCAACAGACTGGGAGCTTCCTACCAACATCGGGGAGAACAACCTACCTTACAAGGTCCACCTTGATCTCTTCTGGAAACACCTGAGAGACACGTCCAGAAATAATGGTTCACCTGGGCGGCTTGTGGCTAGTCAAGTTGACACACACAATTAGCCACAGCACAGTTTTTATGCATTGTTGCTCTCTCAGTACAGTCAGTTACCACAGTAGATTAGAAGTTCCAGGAGGTGGGCGACCTCGTCCCCATTTACTGGTGGATTCCTGGCCCTGCTCCCGGTGTGCCTGGAATAAAGGAGTTCATACACAAAGGAGCGCATGGCGTATTTTGTAATACTGAGCATATAAAATGTTCCTCTACTACCGACCTTCAGGAGAAAACAGAAAATAAGTTGATGTTGAAAATTTGGATTCTTGTGTGAAGTATTGATTTGCACAGCAGCGTGTATGAATCTCAGCTGCATTTTGGAGTCTTAGATACATTGAACATGTATGGACCCTGGCTCGCTCATAATATCCATAACATAGAATACAGAATACAAATGTCATTCCTGAAAATGTAAAACTAAAAGAACCAAAAAATAGGTCAGTGGGCTCCCAGGGTTCTGGAGGGAGAAATAGGGACCTTGACTACAAAGTGCCAGCAAAAGACATTTTAGGGTACACGGTAAGTTTATTTCTCACAGGGTACAGGTTAGCAATCTCAGCACATACATGTTAGGGTTGAACAAAATCAATCCATATATTATGCTGTTGAGAACCAGGTTTCTCACTGTTAGAGAAAGAAGCTACAAATCAAAGAGCAAAGGCCAGAATGAAACGTGTGCTGCATTGGGGCTGGAGGCATCCGAATAAACTTTTGCTTATTTACATATAGACAGAGGTATATGGATATAAAGCATACTTGTTTAAATATGTATTTGCAAACATGCAGGTAAAGGACAGAAGCATTAATATAAATGATATATTTTTATATATGTATGTGTGTATATACACACAGATACACAGACAGATATAGAAATGTACACACCTCTATATAGATACACAGAAATACATGTGTTTCCTAGCTGTTTCTGCTGAAAAGTTCTAGAAATAATGACAGCTAAGTAAAAACAAGCATTCCCACCTCATTCATTTCTAAATGGCATCTCTAGCAAAAGGAACTAGGACTCCTTAGAGAAATTGCGGATTCTAGAACTATGGTGGAAAAAACGTCAATACAGTCAATAATGTCGCAAGGTCAGGAAACACAGTCAGGTATTGCTTAACACAGGCTATGTTCTGAGAAGGGGTCCTTAGGCGGTTTCCCTGTCGTGTGAGCATCATAGGCTGCAGTCACAGAAACCTAGCTGGCCTGGCCTACTACACACGGGGGCTGACTGTGTGGCCAGTTGCTCCAGGGCTAAAAACCTACACAGCATGTTACTGTAGGCAACTGTAACCCAATACTGAGCATTCCTGTATCTAAAAACAGGGCATCAAAGATAAACAATGTTATTCTTCTGTCACGTGAATGGAGCTTGTGGGACTGGCAGTTGCTCTGGGTGAGTGAGTGAGTGCGAGTGAAGTCACCGGACATTACCGTACACTGCTGTAGACTTTAGAAGCCCCGTACATTTATGCTACACTAAATTCATAAAAGTCACTTCCCTTGGGCGGCGCCTGTGGCTCAGTGAGTAGGGCACCGGCCCCATATGCCAGAGGTGGCAGGTTCAAACCCAGCCTCGGCCAAAAACTGCAAAAAAAAAAATCACTTCCCTTCCTCAAGAATGAATTAACCTTTGCTTACTACAATGTTTTTACTTTGTAAACTTTTAAATTTTTCTTAACTTTTTGACTCTTTTAAATTATCACTTAGCTTAAAATACAAACACATTATACAGTTGTATAAAACAATTTCTTTATATCACTGTTCTATGAGCTTTGTTCATTTATTTATTTATTTATTATTTGTTGAGCTTTTTTGATAAAAACTAAGACACAGACACACACATCAGCCTAAGTTTACCCAGGGTCAAGGGTCATCAATATCACTGCCTTCTCCCTTCACATCTTGTCCCACTGGAAGGTCATCAGGGGCAGTAACGCACGTGAGTCATCTTTTATGAAATACCTTCTTCTGGAAGACCTTCTGAAACAATTGCCTGAGGCTATTTTACAGTTAACACTTTTTTTGCAGTTTTTGGCTGGGGCTAGGTTTGAACCCACCACCTCCTGCATACGGGGCCGGTGCCCTACTTCTTTGAGCCACAGGCGCCACCCTAACTTTTTATAAGTAGAAGTATACTCTAAAATAAATAACATAAAAGGTATAGCATAGTAAATAAACATGCCAGTAACATAGTCATTTATTATCATTGTACTATACATAATTACATTGCTATACTTTTGTTTCACCAGCATCATCACAAACATGAGAATAATGCATTGATACATTATGATCATGACAGTGTCACTAGGAGACAGGAATTTTTCAGAGCCATTGCAGTCTTATGGTGCCACTTTTTTTTTTTTTCTTTAAGGCAGAGTCTGGCTATGTCACCCTTAGTAGAGTGCTATGTCATCATAGCTCACAGCAAACTCAAACTCTTGGGTTTAAGCGATGCTCTTGCCTTAGCCTCCCCAGGACCTGGGACCATAGGCATCCACCACAATGCCCGGCTATTTTGTTGTTGTTGCAGTTGTTATTGTTGCTTTAGCAGGCCTGGGCCAGGTTCACACGCACCAGCCTCGGTACATGTGGGGCGACCCCTATGAGTTCCAGGCACCGCCCTTGTGTGCCATTTTTGTGTATGTGATTCACTGTTGACTGAAATGTTGTTATGTAGCATACGACTGTAATAATGATATTTGTAAATTGGGATACAGGAATGTCGAAAGTACGCAAGAGAATTACCAATAACTAAAGCTATAACGATGAGCAACAAAATAAATAAAATACTGAATTAGAAACTGCAGAATAAAATAGATACCTGTGAGTCTAGACCAACAGAAATAAATTATTAAAAAATACAAACAAATGGATAAGGGAGATGAGACAAATATTCATTTTGGAAAAATTTTAATTAATGAATGTAGAAGGAATTCAGGGAATAGAAAATCACCATTTGGACACCATGGTAATATCATATTTGCTGTAGGCAAGATCTGATGACAAATGCTAAAATTACTGATTGAGACTTTAAGGAGAATCAGGACATCTGCATAGCCTCAAAGTATTTCCTTCAAAATATTTATTAATCACTATAGTGATTGATAATTTAATCACTGATAATTTAATTTATTAATCACTATATAAAAATATATTCACAAATTCAAGGATGTGGAGTTTACCCTCATCTTACATGTGAGCTGAACACAGTGATTTGCTTCTAATGAATAAAATATGAAAAGGGAAAAACAATCCCTGTACTTTGGAGAAATCTGCCAGACACCAGGTTAACCAATGGATTTTGGTTGGTGTCCCCAGTAAAGTGCCTCCCTGTGTGATACTTTGGAAGGGAACCTCACTTCTCCATAACCCTAGTCTAATCATGAAAATTTCAGACAAACCCAAATGGGAGGACATTTTACAATATACTCGGACACAAGTCTTACTGTCATAAAGGACGAGGAAAGAGCAAGATGCTGTCACAGATTGGAGGAGACTGAGGAGACAGGAGCAAATGCTATGTAACATCCTCAACCGCATTCTGGAACAGGATTCCAATTAGTGGGAAAATTGGAAACCCGAGTAGAGTTTAGTGCTGATGTTCATTAGTCAGTATTGGTAAATGTACATAGCTATGTAAGATGTTGACATTTGAGGGAGCTGGCTAAGGGGTATTTGGACACTCTCTGTACTGTTTTTGCAACTCTTCTGTCAATCTAAAATTATTAAAAGGAAAAAGTGAAAAAGGAAAACAGAAAGGATACTGGGTAATTCATTGAACTGTTGAGATCAGATGGAGTATCAGATTCAAAGGCCACACAGCCACAGGCAATGTCCCAAATGATAGAGTTGACCACTGGTGTCTGCAGGGGACTGGTTGCAGAACCTTCCTGGGATACTGAAATCAATGAATGCTCAAATCACCTGTATATAACAGCATAATTTTTTTTTTTTTTGAGACAGAGCCTCAAGCTCTCACCCTGGAGAGAGTGCTGTGGCATCACAGCTCACAGCAACCTCCAATTCCTGGGCTTGAGCAAGTCTCTTGCCTCTGCCTCCCAAGTAGCTGGGACTACAGGCGCCCGCCACAACGCCCGGCCATTTTTTGGTTGCAGCCATCATTGTTGTTTGGCGGGCCTGGGCTGGATTCGAACCCACCAGCTCAGGAGTATGTGGCTGACGCCTTATCCTGTTGAGCCACAGGCGCCGAGCCAACAGCATAATATTTGCAAAGAACTTTCCTATGCACTTCTTTTTATATATTTTAAATCATCTCTAGATTGCACCTGTAGCATGGTGGTTGCAGCACTAGCCACATACACCGAGGCTGGCATGTTCGAACCCAGCCTGGGCCAGCTAAACAACAATGACAACTGCAATGAAAATAGCCAGGTGTTGTGGCCTGTAATCCTGGCTGCTTGGGAGGCTGAGGCCAGAGAATTGCTTGCCCCCCCCCAAAAAAAATCTCTAGATCACATGTAATACCTGATACAATGTAAATGCTATGTAAATAGTTATTATCCTATGTTGTTTAGGGAATAATGACAAGAAAAAAAGGCTGTACATGTTCAGTAGAGACCACATTTTGTTTTCTCCCATTTTATTTTCTATTCTGGGTGGTGGAATCCAGAGGTGGAACCCATGGACTGGGTTGGCTGTATTCTGCTACCACTGCTGCTTGAACTGCCAATACCACATGACTTCCATTCACAGGAGCTGCGGCCAATCCTTGGGAATGAGGTCTTCTTGCAATAGTCATTGACCTGAGACAGGATTCCCTGAGACCCTGCTCCTTTGCATTAATAGCTCTCTGTTGGAAATGGGGGTGTCTTGGGTCCCATGTGATTAGTGGAGGTCAGGCCACATGCCTACTTATAAACAAAGTTGGGAAAGTCAATGTCTCACATTTTTTAGTTTTCTATGGGAGGTGTTCCCCAAATATATGCAGGGAGTTCAGATGCTTGGCTGCCAAGACGAAAGAAAAAAAATCTACTATATTTTGTGACTACGATGTTGGTAGAGATAGAACATTCAAATTATGTAAAAGAAGTCTTTGAACTATTTGAGTGTATCTAATTAGGTAAAACAGAAAACTGATCAGGAAATGAGGTAAAGACCACTCTTTTAAAAGCTTTGTAAATTATATATTTTGATTTAACTTTACTTTCTAGTACTCAATCTCTTATGACTCATCATTTTCTATATTGTCTCTCCTACCTCTTTACAAAAAAGATGCAATGCATTATTTGTTTACAGGTAAGAATTTCCTTCCCTCCTGCTAAAGACAATTTTTTAAAATACAATTGCTTATTAATAATGGCTAATAAATGTGTCAATGATTTAGTTTATGAATAAACTAAACCTTTAGACTTGTACTCAAGCCTTAAAAATTACATAAGCATATTTTTTGGGGGGATTTGAATCACATTTTAATTTTTTTTTATTAAGTCATTTGTACATAGATCATGAATACATTTATGCCATTATGGCACTTTTTTTTTTCTTTTTTTCCTCCTGGGAGCAATGAAGACAATTCAGACAGGAGTTTGTGAAATCTGAGCTATCGTCATCATCCTGAGATTGACAAATTCTCCTTGTTTTCACCATGTGACCTTCCCTACGTTTGTGGTCTCTGCTCCCACCGCTTTTGTTCTCTTAACTGTTTTTTGAAATGGAGAGAAATAGAGCTGATAAACCCTGGTCCATAAACGCACTTTCTACCACCATGAGAGAGTCCCCGCCACCATGATAAAGTGTCCGGTGAAAAGAGAAAAGGTAAAAATGTCCTTATCAGCCTTAATCATTAACTCTTGCCAGGAGATATGGGAAACAGACAAACAAAACACCTTTAAGAATGTCTTTGCATAAACTTCACTTTAAATTCTCCAACTCAATCAAAATCTTGGCTCATGATGGGTTACCCATTCCCCACAACCACACTGGTAGGCTGACCTCACTTCCCCATTGTAATTCCACACTGAAGTTCACAACAAAGCCTGGGGGTTCCTGGACAAAGGCAGCTGAGGCCCAGACTCAGGCCTTGTGAAAACCAAGGACCACCAGCTTCTGGGAAAGGCGGGAGGACACCCACCTGGTCCCAGACTCACCTGCAGGTTGTTGTTGTGAGTGTTTCAAGCTAATTAAAACATGGGAGCTTTTCTTTTTTTTCTTTTAGTTTTCTTTCATTCTTTGCCTTTTTTTTGTTTTTCGTTTTTTTGTAAATCTAAAAGGTTTCTTTTTTCCTTTTTTTGGTAAATCTGAAAAGTTTCTTTTTTCCTTTCTGAGTGAAAACTCAGAAAACGCAAACTCAAAAAATAGGATTATCTCAAAGAAAAGCCTTATCACTGCCCCTAGATTAGAGGATGGGGGGAAAGGAGAACGTGTCCCTAAGCCTAGAAAAGAGGTGTGAATTATACATCTAGGCTCTCCAAAAAAGGGAAAGAAGGACTCAAGTGTTATAAACACAGGCAAATGACAACAATACCCGTAACTAACACAGCTTGAGCAGCTCCCGTGCGTGTCAGACACTGTTGTATGTGCTTTTCACTGAGTAACTTTCTAAATCTTCAGAAGAGCTCTATGTGTGGGGACTACTTCCTGACGTAGTTAAGAAAGCTGGTCATGGGTCCCAGCCACATACACTGGGGCTGGTGGGTTTGAACCCGGCCCAGGACTACCAAACAACAATGACAACTGCAACAAAAACTAGCTGGGTGCTGTGGCGGGCGCCTGTAATCCCAGCTATTAGGGAGGCTGAGGCAAGAGAATCGCCTAAGCCCAAGAGTTGGAGGCTGCTGTGAGCTGTGATGCCATAGCACTCTACCCAGGGCAAAATAGTGAGACTCTGTTTCGAAAAAAAAAAAAAAGAAAGAAAGATGGGCACAGAGATTTTAGTCAAATGGCCAAGTGACATAGCTACTGAGCATGGAAGGCCAGATCTGACCGAGCCTCTGAGGAGTCTCAGGTCCCTCTGCGGAAGGGAGGGTGGCCCTGGCAGGATTAGCTGAGAAAACCAGGCTGACTTCACCAGAGCGGCTGCGGAGCAGTCCCAGCTCTCAGCAGGATCAGCCGGGCTCACAGAGGGGGCCACAGGAACGAATGATATGCCCACCTCCCAAATTTACATCCCTGAACACCCATCTTTCATTGAATCTTGGCATTTGCAGTAGTGTTTAGACTCTGGTGCTGTGTGAGTCCGGGTGAGTCATTGTAGCTGCTGTAAACGCCTTTTTTGGGTTTTGTTTTGGGTTTTTGTTGGGGGAGGGGATTCCTTGCTGTCCACATCTCAGTGGCCACACACTGTGAAATCTTATCTCTTGCTTCTGTCTCTCTGCAGTAGGTTGTCAGGGTAGCCGGGCCCCACCTGGCCTTCGGAGACCTAGTTCACTTCCATCTTCAACACGAGACTTCTGGGGATGGAAGTGGTCTTCAACAGTGGTCTTCAACCTTTCTGGCAGCAGGGGTGGGTTTCTGTGGACTGGGAGGTGGGGGTCGGGGTGTAGGATGAGACAGGAGGTGGAACTCAGCCAGTGGTGCTGGGTGGCCTGAACTGGTCCACAGCCCGGGGGTTGGAGACTGCAGATCTACCAGGGGAGGAGAAGAGGAAGGATAGAGGGCCCAGGGGAGCCTGTGAGGGGCCACCTCGGTGCTTTCCGCTTCACTGGTCCACCTGCTGAGGCTGAAAATGGGAGTCAGGGCTGGTCCCAGGTAAAAGAGGAAAAGCATGTGGATTTGCGAGACTGGCCTCTCTGTGTATAAAAACTGACCGATTTTGTCCACTATATTTACGCAGGAGAGCTTCAACTAATGTAGGAGACCAAAGGCAGAGAGTCCAGTTTCTTTGGTTCCCTAGAGACTGAAGGGAGAAATTCTCATTACAGAGCAGCCTGAAGGGCTCTGAGAGCCTCTTCTGTCCCCTGGGCAGTCCCGGGAGCATGTATTTCTTTGTCTCCCTGATGTGGTCTTAGCAAAGTGAATGGCTATAAACTACTTGGGTATTTTTGTTTGATTTTATTTTTTAAAACGATGACTGATTTCTTTAAAGGCATGTTTATCACCCACCATATAGACTACTGAGACATAATAATGTAAAATATTCTGAAATTATAATTTTCAACATTTATGCTGAGTAATATAGACTATCTCCAAACCATCGGAAAAATGCTCTGAAGTTAAGAAGCTATGAGCAGAGCAGCAAAGCTGAGTGACTTGAAATTGAAGGCTCTCCATCCAAGCTTCTAGCATTTCTTCTCAGTGTTTGTTTTGGAAGCAAACAACTTTGCTTTAGTGATAAAAGAAGCACTCAGCTGATTGCCAGTGAGTAGGCAATAGTAAAGGTTAAGAGTTTAGGCCTGGGCGGCACCTGTGGCTCAGTGAGTAGGGTGCCCGCCCCATATGCCGAGGGTGGCAGGTTCGAACCCGACCCCAGCCAAACTGCGACAAAAAATAGCCAGGCTTTGTGGTGAATGCCTGTAGTCCCAGCTAATTGGGAGGCTGAGGCAAGAGAATCGCCTAAGCCCAGGAGCTGAAGGTTGCTGTGAGCTGTGACGCCACTGCACTCTACTAAGGGTGACAATGTGAGACTCTGTCTCTAAAAAAAGAAAGAGTGTAGTCAGGGTCTGGAGACAAATGCCTTGGTTTTATCCCCTGTATGTCCTGTTTGGTGAATCCCTCAACCTCCCTGTGCTTTCTCAACTATAAAATCAAAGTAATAATAGTACCAACCCCCTAGGGTAGATAAAACAATTAAATGAGGTTAAATCCTCATAACAACCTCTCTGAGGTGGCCACTTTTTTTTTTATACATGGTATTGATACATGTAAGAACACTGGGGGTAGTGCTCAGTATATATTATCAATAGATATTACCCATGATTGTCATAAGCATCATCGATATTATTATTATCACATCTACCAATCACAAATTTTTGTATTTTCAATAAAATTTCTGTTAATTTTTGTTTTGAGACAGTTGAAAACTATAACTTCCTGTGGTCTAGAAAGAAATGGTGGAATAAAGATTAGCTGTCCATACACCCAACAGGTGAAGGTCAGCAGGCTCTTCCTCATGCTCAGAGACTAAAGAGTGATGGATTAATTCCGTCCATCCGTGATCACTGCCTGCCTACTGTGCGCCCACAATACTCACCCGCTGTGTGTACCCGAACTATTTTCTTCACCTCTGTGAGCCTCACTTGAGAGAAATAGAAAAAAATAATTTCCATCATTGTTGTGAAAAGTAATTGGAATAGAAGTTGTTGTTTTTTGTAGAGACAGAGTCTTCACTTTATCACCCTCGGTAGAGTACCTGGAGTCACAGCTCACAGCAACCTCCAAGCACAGCAACTCCTGGGCTTAGGCGATTCTCTTGCCTCAGTCTCCCGGATAGCTGGGACTACAGTCGCCCGCCACAACACCGGCTATTTTTTGATGCAGTTTGGCCGGGGCCAGGTGTAAACCCGCCACCTTCAGTATACGGCGCTGGCGCCCTACTCGATGAGCCACAGGCTTTGTAAAGCAGTAGCACAGTGCCAGCCTATGGCAAGCACTCAGTAAATAAACAATTATTCTACATTATAAAATAATGATATTTAATGTAAAAAGGCTTTCATCCTGAGACAGAGTTCTTTTCTACAGTTTTCTAAGCTGTAGATCTTTCAGTGCTTAGGAGTAAAGTCAATTTTAAATCAATTTTTAAGTAGAAATCAACATTTTTAAAAACCAATATTAAAAAAAAGAAATATAAGAGGAGTAGGGTGTTGGTCCCATATTCCGGAGGTGGCGGGTTCAAACCCAGCCCCAGCCAAAAACTGCAATAAAAAAAAAAAAGAAAAGAAATACAATAGGAAATTATAAAGGAAGAGATTAAAATATAAAGGAATAATACAGCACATCATATGTATCAAAATTTTTATCTCACTTATGTAAATACTTGTTTGTACATGAGTATTAGTTGTGTATAAAAGATATTTCTTCCTAAGGGCTACAGTGAAAAAAATTGGAAGCTTTTAAATAGTATATAAAAAGTGCTCTGGGTTGGCACCTTTAATTGCCCAGAGGTCAGAAATTGTGTTTGTTGGGCGGCACCTGTAGCTCAGAGGGTAAGGTGTGGGCCCCATACACCAAGGGTGGCGGGTTTGAACTTGGTCCCGGCCAAATTGCAATAAAAGAAAAAAAATAACCAGGCTTTGTGGCAGGCGCCTGTAGTCCCGGCTACTCGGGAGTCTGAGGCAAGAGAATCGCCTAAGCCCAGGAGTTGGAGGTTGCTGTGAGCTGTGATGCCACAGCACTCTACCAAGGGCAATAAAGTGAGACTATGTCTCTAAAAAGGAAAAAGAAAGTAATTGTGTTTGTTATGAAGCTAGTTCAAAGAAATATTTTTATCAGTTTATGGCAGAAAGAGTAGTACATGCTAGAGTTTTAAATAGATAAATACCAAGATTGCTTGAAGATTTAGTGGAATGGGTTAAATTCCTAAAAATTAAATATTAGGATTATTAGTACATTGCATTTTCCTATGCTACTTCTACTGCCTGTCATTTTGAAAAAGCAAAAAGCTATTTGGAGGTAATTTATATGCATACGCCATGCCTCTGAAACCGTCTGCATTAAACCTGCCTCCTCGTAGGTGAGGTGAAATCTAGTCATCCTCTGTCATTTCCCCAGTACGTGCTGACGCGGACGAAAGGCAAGAGAGCTGTCACCAAGGGCCTGAAACCTCAGTGAATAAATGCCATCTTCTCAGGAGAGCCCTTTGCTCTGAAAGCTTCAGCTCCAGATCATCTGCCTTTAGAGTTTCTCGGGCACATACACCTCCCGTCTCTTTATCCAAATTAAGGGCACTCAGCAGAGCTGCCATCGTGGGCACTAATGAATTCTCTTAGACTAATCTACACAGTAATGAGAGCTGGAATCTGTCATTCACTCTCCCAGGAGGTCACAGATCACACATGGTGACATCAGCCTATTAAAATAACTTATTAGCTGTGTTGTTTGTCTGCTACTATTCATTATGACAGGGTGACCAAAGAGACTTGTATTTGAACAAATGATGAGATTTAATTTGAATTGTTCTCCATTTGGTTTGCATGGCTGATTGCACACACTCTGTAAGTAAATGTAAGCATGTTATATAGGTCATGGGCAACTTAGGGAAGTATCGACAAAATAATGGCTTTTCACCAATGAAATGAAAAAAGAAAGTTAGGTTGAGAATCTATATTCCACTCAAAATGAGTGAGGAAGCTCCAACACGCATTGCCTGCATTTTTGTCCACAGAAAATGTTTATGTTTTCACCAGACACTCTCTCTCATTACAGGTGTAACAGTTACCTAAGACATTCTGGAAGCTAAATTGGAGAGGGTAAATTTAGATGGAATAAATCAGGAGTTAGGTGCGATTTTTATTATAAACCCAGAAAATTATGTAAATATTTCTTCACTGTTTTTGTCAATACAGTATCTCATAAGAGCTTGGGCTTTGACTTTATATGGCAATTGCTTAAGTTCTGGCTCTCCCATTTAATAATTGTGTGATCCTAGAGGAAATTTTTATCCTTTTTTTGTCCTTATTTACTTCATCTATAGACTGGGAATGAAATAATACCTATCTCACATTTAAGGATGTTGAGAGGATTAAATGTACTTAAACAGTACTTGGCCCAGGGCAAGTACTCAGTAATACCCATTACTATTATAATGATAGTCACCATCATTATCCAGTCCTCCTCCTCCAAATAAAAATCAGAATGTTTTTGCATTTTTAAATTCTAACATCTTCATTTGCTTTTGATGGGTCTGTTTGAAAACTGCAGCAATAGAGTATAGCTCAAAAAAATATTGGAAAGCAACATGGACACTGTAGTAAGCTCAGTGACCTTCCCCCCCCCCCCATTCTTCCCTGCAGTGCTTTAACTCTATGATTTGGAGCAAGCTTCTTCTTTTTTATTTTTGGCCGGGGCTGGGTTCGAGCCCACCACCTCCAGTATATGGGGCTAGCACCCCACTCCCTTGAGCCTCAGGCACCACTCAGGGCAAACTTCTTTAACTCTTCAAGTTTCATGTTCTTCATCTTTGGGAAAGGAATAATAGTATCTCTTTTATTGTGCTGTTTTGAAGTGAATTTTGTAAAACAGCTGTCAATTTGTCTAGAACATTGAAGAACTCAGCAAAGTGCTGTGGTCAGGATTATTACTACCCAGAATGCCACCGACCCACTATTTTATAAGACACAGCTCTAGATTCTTTTTTAGTAGTTGTACAGATGTAGGCTGTGCCCTCTCTACCCTTGTCTGGTCTTTCTTATGTCCTCAAAAGCCCACAGTCCCCAGAGGGCTGTCTGGAATGGGGCTGGTTATAGAACAGAACTTTTCAAACTAGACTGTGTCATACTTAAATAGAATTTATAACTTTGGCCTCCTTAGCTCAACCTTTTAGCAAATTCTATGCAATATCCCATGTTAAGATCCTAGTTGTTTTATTCTTATAACATAATTAATGTTAATCTAATTGATTAAGTGCTGTTAAAACAATTTTTAAAATGACATTTGAATTCATATTATTGAAGAATAACAATAGCCATCCATGTGCTTTTAAAACTATTGGAATTAAAAGCTATTCCAAAGATAGTATCATATAGGCACAGTTATTCCACAATAGGTAGAAGAAGATAATATTCCAATTATCTTTCAGAGTCAATACATTCATGAACAACTAGCAATTAAAATATCATCAAAATACTATTTAAACAAACTGGTTTCTTTCTTATACTTTGAGCCTTGGCATGGATGTGTCCTGAGAGGTTTTATGGCTCAATGAAACATACAAAATGAGATGTGTGTTTATATCATTTTGCATGAAATATGTCTTTCCAGACTTGAATTCTCCTCACATTTTATCACTCATCTCCAAAATGAGGTTAATTTGGTTTAGAAGAAAATTTTTTCTTTTTCATTGCTGTCAGTAGCATCTGTCATTTATTTATGTTTCCTTCTTTTTTTATTTCAAAATACTACAGAGTACAAACGTTTTGGGTTACATGTATCAATTTTTTAATATACATTAATGCATTTATGGGGTACATGGTGCTGATTTCACATACAATTAGGAACGTTTACATCACACTGGTTATTATATACCTCATCTCCTTTACTTAATTATTGTGTTAAGAAATTTTTTCCCTTAGCATTATAAAAACTTACAAATTGGGTGCCAGAATTCCAGAAAGAACTAGAAATGAGAAGAAAAAAATCATTTTAGAAATGAAGACCAA
>CAUYON010189787.1:0-31605 GCA_963573935.1 Arctocebus calabarensis
AAAATGGAGACTTTACAGCCTTTGTATTAATCTGGATGGAAGTGGAACACATTATTCTTAGTATAGCATCTCAAGAATGGAGAATCATGAATCCCATGTGTTCAAGTTTGATATGAGGACAATTAGTGACAATTATTGACACGGTGGGGGTGAAGGAAGGGGAGAGCAGAGAGAGGAAGAATGAGGGAGGGTTGGGGAAAGGAAGAGCAGAGAGAGGGAAGGAGTAAGGGGGTGGGGTCTTGGGGTCTTGGGATCTACACCTTTTCGGGGCAAAACACGATTGTAAGAGGGTCTTTTCCTAACAAATGCAACCAATGTAACATGGTTTCTTGTACCCTCAATGAATCCTCAACAATAAAAAAAAAACAAAAAAAAAAAACTAATTTGTAATTAGTACATTTAGTTGTTAACATGCAAATGAGGTTTGCTGTGATCTGTAATTAGCACCAAATTCTTGATTGCTAAGGACACAGCTAAAGTGCCCAGGACAGTCTTAGTCCTCACTCAGGCCTCCTACTCCCTGAGGACTTCCCAGACCTCACCTCCAGATCACACCCCCTCCCAGACACCTAATTCCCTGCTGAACCTCTCCTCTCTCTGCTCTAGAAGCACCTGGAACCATTCTAAAACCGAACTCTCTCCCCTCTTCCCCTCCCTCCCCACACTTGCAGCCCCTTCTAAGAAATCGCTCTGCCACTCCTTCCTCCTCCATCTCCAGCAGGGTCCCCACAGCCACAAATGCGCCACCATCCACACATTCCCCCCATGCAGAAACCTGTGCCCTGAACCAACTCTGCTTTCTCCCTCCTCTCTGCCACCATACCCATTTTTTTCCAAGGGTGCTGCCACTGCCCCACGTAACCTCTCCAAGTCACACCGACTCTTCCATAGACCGTGGTGGCCTTCTGTGGTCAACTCCTCAAGTCACATGGCCTTCCTGTGGTCTTTCCGCCTTCTTTCATGGGCCCCCCCATGTCTAATGTTGCAGCCAGTGTGGTTTCCCAAATGCCTCCTCCCTTCCATTGCTTAGCCCTCAGTTTCCACACTCCCTCCAGTGGGGCATGGCTGACGGGAGTGCCAACTGAGGCATCCTTCCTGCCTGCCCTTGAGTGGCCCTGATGTGCCCACACACAGTCGCCGTTTGCTGTGTGCCTCATTCCATCAGAGCAGGAGTGTGTGTGGCCACCCGCACTCATGAATGTACAGCCCACATCAATAAGTGCTGTCAAAGAAAGACTCAGTCTTTGCAGACTGCTTTGAAATGTTCTCCATTGATTCTTGTTATTTGATCGATGTACTTGGCAAGCCAGCTCCTACCCTTCACATTCCATGTTAACCTCTGTCTTGACCCTGATGTCAATTCTGACTCAGGACGGCCTGAGCGAACGCAGAGTCATCGTGTCCAGTTTTCCCACTGCCCTGGGTGAGAACACAGCACTCCACGGCCGCTGTGGCACCAGGAAGCAGCCAGTGTGGCTTCTGAGTGCAGGAGTGGCAGCCTGTGTGGCTGAGACCCCTCCAGCTCAGTCGCATGTGTGCTCTTCTCTTGCCCGCATCCCGCCTGTCTGTAGCCACCGGCCCCAAACACCGACAGTGTCCTTTGACAGCTGACTCTAAAACATGAGGGAGATTTTCCCTTTGGTAGGAACATTTGCAATAACATCTTTTCAAGTGTGCTGAGGACCAGAACATGAATAGGATGGGGGTGTGGCAGGAAAAGGCTATGGGAGGGGAGGGGTCTGGGCCCGCAGCCTGGATAGCTCCAGAGGGGCGGTGGCGAAGCTTGCTTTCTTTTCTCTCCAAAACTGTGAGGACATTTACAGCCAGAATCTCTCTGACATTTTTAAATCTCCCAAATCATCAAAAATAAAACAGAATACCTTGTGTGTTGGCAATGGAAGTCGTGGGGTTGTTTAAAAGACACCAGTGGAGCCTGTCGGCTTAGTCAGACCTGCTTCCTTGCCTGCGGATACCTGAAACACCAGTTACAGTCTCCTGAGCTGCGTTTTCCTGCGTTTCCTGAGAGCACTAATGGCCATCTTATAAGTTCATCTACAGGCACGTCGGCCCACATCACCGCTTCTGGATCACAGGGGAAGAACGATGATGTGGCTCACAGAGAGGGACGTGCTGTCTGATCCCATCCACTGAGTCAAACCCACCTTCAGGGTGGGTGTCAGGCCAGTCCTGTGTAGCACAGCTCATGAACAAGCCCTGTCCTGAAGGCAGAGGAACAAGGCTGCAGTGCCAGTGGGAGGCAGTGGCTCTCCCCCTAGAGCCCTTTGGCCACCTATAAATAAGCCACCTACTTCCCCCATCCTCCACACAGTATTGGCCTTAATGTTTCCTCCTCAGTTAACTGACTTCTAGGTTCTGGTAGGATGCTAAAGTCCGGCAGTCCTGGGCCCTCATGACAGCCTGGAGCAAAGATGCTGACAACTCACAAGGACTTCAGCATTGGTGAACGTGCTGTCGTTCATACAGAAGAGACAGAAAGCAGGGAAATGGGGCCTGGACCCTGCGACCCCAACCTCAGAGAATAGGCCCAAGTGGGCAGCAGAGCAAGAGCCTGGAACAGATTCTCAGCTCAGCTTGCCCGGGACCGTGACTTTTTAGGAAACCGGGACATGATGCCTGCTGGCCCTTAGGCTAGCAGCCACGCTGTATGTAACTTCGTATGATAGCAGGGCCGCCCCTGAGCGGCCCTGTGTCATGAATGCAGGCCGGTCATTCCATTTGGAAACAGCAGACAAGGTCAGCTTCATGTCTGGTAATCCTCTCTGTCATCTTGACAAATATACCCAGAAAGGTTTGGTAACTTGCTAGTTGCCAAAATAATCAGTGTTCTGATAGAAACTTATGTCATAGCTGTAGTCCATGTAAGGGATAGTCCCAACATCCAGGAACAGGCGTACATGGGTGCCCAACTCCAAACTTCTCCAGGTAAGTTTTTCTGAGCTCTGAAGTTTTTCAGATTGCACAATAGCTTGAGTATCACTTAGGCAGAAGTTCTGGATCCTCATTCCAGAAACTAATTTGCCTATAATTTCCCCCTGAAGGCAGACCCCTCTGGAGTTCACTGGAGGCCTCCAGGTTGGAGCCCTAGTTAAATAGTTGACAAAAAGTCCCTCCAAGGAGAATTTTATTCACTGTGATGTGCGAATTACTGAGTTTCCCTGAACACATTGTAAATGATCAATTTTACCAGGATTCAAGTTATTTACAACGTCTCAGGAATGTCCCTGTTGATAAAGCAAACCACAGCTGTGGTGTGAGGAGAAGGCTGGGAGGGCTGGCTTCCTCAGCCACTGTCCCGACTGCGCGGGAGACTGAGTTAGAGAGCGTCACTGATGTTTTCTTGGGCATCTTGTCTGCTTCTGATAACATCTGAGTAGGCTTTGTCAAGGGTGTCTTTAGTGACAATGTCACAGGCTCCTCGGCCTGCTGTGGCTTCCTGAGTTGGCTGACCATTCTCCTGTGCCTGGGCACACTTCGCCCTGCTGCTGAACTGGCCCCAGCAGCCACACCCGTTCCCACCTGTGTGGTCGCTGTTTTCCCTCCTGATGTCCCAAGTGCACTGTCAGGGTGGTCACCAGAGCTAGAGATGTTAGCAATCTCCATCCGATCTGAATTGTTAGCTGGGCTGAATGTAAGTGCCAGGTTTCAGGAAACAGCTCTCCAGGGCAGAGTAAGCGGCTTAGCAGAGTAGGGGCTCTGTCCAGGGAGAGCTGGGAGGGCGACAAGCAGCCTCTGTGCTATGGGCTGTGCCCTGCTGAGCATGGAGATGGGGCTGCCTGCCGCTCACTCTTGGCAGGTGACCTTGGTGTCCCCTTCTCCAGACTGGTAGTTTTTTCTAGTCCTCATGAAGGCACAGTGGGCCACCTGGGTGTGATGACAGGCCCAGCCAGGGGTGGGAAGATGGGCTGGAGAGAAGTCCTTACCTGGCTGCTGCCCCAGCCTGAGGCTCCATGGTAAGAACAGGCAGGACAGGTCCACCCATCTGCTTGGTCCTGGTATGTAGGACAAGGGGCTAGTTCTGCATCAGCAGAACGGGCCTTTCAGAGAAAGGAACACCAGAGCTGCTGAGAGATGGGATCAGCATCCTTTCTGCTCATCAGTGCTGCAAAATCTTCTGCAGGCTTTTCGCTCCACCTGTCTTATCTTCTCGTGCGGAGTCAGTTCTACTAGGAGAATCGTGTCTCCTGCCTTTTCAAGCTCTGCCAAGTGGCCAGCCCCGAGCATGCAGAACTCAGCATCTCTGGGCTCCTGCTCTCATGAGTTCCCTAAAGTGTGTCTCTGCTCACATCTCCTGGCCTGAAGACCCGTGGCAAATGCCACAAGGCCACCCACGTGCAGAAGAAACAAGGGGTTCAGTGCCACCTTTTCCTGGCCACACAACCTTGGACCAGACCCTTCAACTCTCTGTGCCTACCCCCATCACCATCCTGCGCATGGGAGTGACGCTGCCGAGGGAGGGTGAGTCACAGGCTGGCTGTTGTCTCTACAGCCTCTGCAGGACCTGCCATGCTGCTGGCCCTTCCTCTAGGAAATATTTTCCCAAAGCTGACCAGAGATCACCTGGGCCTCTTCCGAGCCCATACAGCATTTCACAGGTTCATGTCTCCGACCATGCAGCTGTGACATCTGCTGTCACCCCACGTATCACCCTCGCACCTGGCCAGATACACACGGATCTGTGAGCTCCCAAGGCATCTGTTCTGGCTCCACACACACGAGGCTCTCAGTCCTGACCGGGTCACACGCTTGCTGCCTAGACTGTGTTGTGAGATGGACACAGCGTCCATCCAGGTTCTACAAAGGAAAGCTGCACAAATGCCCCAGTGGTGACGTCTCAAACTTGAAGATTTCCTCTGCAGCAAGACTGCCTCTTTCTCTCAGCAGCAGACTTGGCCGGACACATAAATAATTTTAAAGAGCCTGAAAAATTACCATTGATTTCAAAGCATTGATTTTCTCCACCACAATAACACATTAAATCTCTTTTCTGAAAAAGACAAAGAGAAGTAAGAGAATAAACTTTCACCCCAAAGAGGAGGGTCACAGAGGGACTAGCACAGCAAAGTGCATTTCATAAGTTACCTATTTTTATACCGGATGCCCTGCAAAGGATGTTCTGCTTCTGTGCAGAAAACCGCATTATACAAGTGCAAGCTCAGATGTGTCCCAAGGAGGGAGCAACACCATCCCCGGCCTCACAGCGGGTACAACTGCTGTAGGCCACAGCGGAACGCCTCTCCCTGACTCACTGCTCACAGGGATTGGGGAACAGTTGGGGAGGAAGCGAGAACACTCAGGGCTCAGCTAGCCAGGTTGTGTCCACACATGGTTACCCTAGAAGGCAGATGCCACCTGCAAATCTGAACCGTCGCCTCTGGCTTTGTTTTGTTATCAAGACTCCAGGTTTAAGGGGTGGTAAGGCTCTCATCGCGGTTTTCAACTCATATCCTTGGCAAAAGTGTGATGATCTAAATTTATAACTACCATTCATAAATTGTTCTAAGCCACCGTGTTTCTGTGACCCTCAGTCATCTCCTTATTCCCAGTAGAAATGCTCACAGCTAAAACTGCAGGGTTGTTGTAACTTTTACACTGTAAAATTTTTTTCCTACCACCCTTCACTTCACCATTCCTCCCCACTCTTCCACCAAAAATCCCCAGAAATTTCTATACTTGGCTTTAAGCTCAAAGCAGATTTTATTTATTTATTTATTTTTAGAACACATCAGTTAAATCTGTTCGTCTTTTCCGAGTGAGGGACTGGAAGAACTCACACATCATTTCTGATGTGATATACCCATGGGCGGTTTTGCATCCTACCCAAAGATAGCTCAACTTCATTTTAAGATGTTTGCCTTCTTTGGCAATCAAAATCAAACTTTTCTAAGTAGATGTGTGCTGTAGGTTACATAACTCCGAGCACACATCCACGTTTCCTGTGGTCTCCACATCACCTCGGATAAACTCCTAAGTCCTGAAGGTGCAAGTGTGCCACCAGTGTCCCTGGCGGTGTTCACGTACAGACGCCTGCGGTGGCTCAAGCTCCAGGATGAGAAGAGGGTGGAGTGGTCACTCAGAAGTCAAACTGTCTACCTACTGGAATTTGTTTTCATCTTCCTCTTTATTTCCACAGGGAATCCTATAAACGAGCTGGGAATCAGAAAGTTGGAGGCCCAACTGTGTGGACCTGTTAAACTTACCTACCATTTCTGGGGCTCACTGTGCTCACCTGTAAAATGGGACCAGATGCTCTCAAAGGTTATTTCCAGCTCAAAATCAGTCTCATGCTTTTCTGACTGGGAAGATCCCAGGAGGTGGTCAAGGCCAAGGAAGTAACTAACTCCTCTGCAACTCCCTCTGGCCATCATGTTGCTTGTTACTTTTCTCCTGTCTAATGAACAGCATGTGAAACTTGAGAAGAAAGCCAATAATAACAGGAGTTGAGAGATAGACAGCTCCTGGATCAAGTCATGCCTGAAGCCATGCCTGCCTTCTGGACTGTTCAGTTACCTAGAGTAGGTGAGTGTGTTCTTCTATCACTTATAACAAAAGAGTCCTGATACCTATCGTGGGGAAGCAAAGGAAAGTCAAGCATAAGAAAGATGAAAAATGGTTCTGTTTGGCTTATTTAAGCCATAGAGTTTAAATATATTTCCCCTCCAAAACTCATGTTGAAACTCAGTCCCCAGTGTGGAAGTACTGAGAGGTGAGGCCTTTAAGAAGTGATTAAATTATGAGTGCTGCTGTCATGGGGAGACTGATCCAGGCATGGATTAATGGGATATCATGGGAAGGGAAGTGGCCACGTTGTGGAAGGAGAGACCTGCATGTTAGCACAGGCAGCCCCCTGCTGCGGGGTACCCTGCTCTACCTTAGGACTCTTCAGAGAGTCCCACCAGCAAGGAGACTCTCACCCAATGGGACCCCTCGACCCTGGGACTCTGGACTTCTCAGCTTCCATAATTGTAAGAAATAACTTCCTTTTCCTTACAAATTACCAAGTTCCAGGTGTTTTGCTATAAGCAACAGGAAACGGATCAGACAGGTGCCCTGCCATGCTCTGCTCCCGGCTCGCAGCTCCTCAGAGCCAGCTCTGTGCCAGATTTCTTACCCAGTCTGGGTCAAAGCCCCCTCCCCAACCTTCTTCTGTCCTTACCTTGGCACTCTCCAACCCTGAGCCATCAGGACAATCAGTGCCTCCCAGTCCTTTTCATGACATAGCAAACAGATGATGACACCTGGGGTAAACTGGAGACTCAGGTTATCCATGGGTACTGAAGGGCAAAGTCCACTACATTTTCGGTATATAATTGTGATAAGAAAAAGTAAAATACCAAGTCTCAGGGAAGATGTGGCTTCGCATAAACGTTAAAATCAAATCCTTTCAAAATGCTCAGTGAGAAACCTGAGCCTGCTTCCATGAATGTTCCTTTTCCACATCAGATTTAAAGTTTCAAATGGCTATCCTCACATCCCAATTTAAACTTTTTAATGACAGTCTCTTCAAATTCTTAGTTGTCACTATCAGTGAGAAATTTTGCTCATGTTGGGAATAAAAAAAACATGTTTTGCAACCTTTCAAAAGTGTCAGCAGTTTATATTTAAAGAACCAACTTGTTCTCTTTTCTTTCTTTCTTTTTTTTTTTTTTTAATTGCAATTTAGCCAAGGCCAGGTTTGAACCTGTCACCATGGGTATATGGGGCTGGCGCCCTACTCACTGAGCCACAGGCGCCACCCAACTTTTTCTCTTTTCTACACACAAATTTCTTTCTTTTCTTTTTTTTTATTTTAGAGACAGAGTCTCACTTTGGCACCCTTTGTAGAGTGCTGTGGCATCACAGCTCACAGCAACCTCCAGCTCTTGGGCTTAGGCGATTTTCTTGCCTCAGCCTCCTCAGTCCTGCAGTAGCTGGGACTATAGGAGCCCACCACAACGCCCTGCTATTTTTTGGTTGCAGTTTGACCGGGTCCAGGTTCATACCTGCCACCCTGGGTTTATGGGGCCAGTGCCCTACTCACTGAGCCACAGGTGCCGCCCTACACAAAAATTTCTCATGATTTCTCATTGACATTTCTTGTGATAATGCAAATAGATTTCTAATCCAATGGGATTATATCAAGTAACCATGAGGCCCTGATGTGCAGAATGCACGTGCACTGTTAAGAGTGTCTCCCATTCACTAGAATGAACGCCTCCAAAGTCATCTGTCACATGGCAAAGGCTCAGTGCCACCCACAAGTGCCCTTAGCCTCCAAGACACCCCTTTCTGATCTGTCACCATCCTGGGCTGGGTGCTCAGCAGCCAGTCTCCACGGGTTAGAAGCCTTGTGTATCTGATGTTGGTCATTGAACTATTGCCTGTAGGGGCCCTGGTGTGCTCCTCTAGCTGGAGGCCATGGCCCAGGACTTATCTCCAAGGTGGGCTGAGAGGATTAAACACAGCATGTGTCCTAACAGTAGCTGGGAAGCTCTGGACAGTTCCTCCCATCACCAAGTGAAGTGCCCTATGTAATCACTTCCCCTGGGAAGACTGTCATACTCACGTAATTCGTCTGTCAGCACAGATTGAAGCCCAAGCCCATCACCTCCATCTTTCCTGTTTTCTCTCATCTTTTCCTTGCTCCCATCCATCTACATCATGCTTTCGCAGCACACCCAGAAACCAGCTTCAAGGTCCTTTTCTCAGTCCTTGGCTCTCCAGGACTTTGCTGCAGCAGTCAGAACTACTCTCCTTCCTTTACCAGGAAACATTTCTCTTTCAGTCCTGTGGGACAGCCGTTTCTTAAGCCTCTTCTTACTTCTTGACTTTCATTTTTCCCCTTCTTGATCTTATCTCTTGATGCCTTGCTTTCTTTAGGTGAGGCCCCTGACCCTTTTTCCTTCATGCCTTATCTTATCTGTGTGGGGACAAACGTAACATCTCACCAGCAGCCTACCTGCCTGAGCTCCAGCTCCAAGATTCCGCTGCTCTCTGCAGAGCTCCATGCTCCTTACTCTCCCAGCCCCTGAGCTGAAGAGCTGCCCTTTCCCCACCAAGGCTCAGGCCCCTCAGGGTAGCCTTGGCTTCTCAACTGACTGCTGACTTTTGGCAATTTTCCCTCCTGAGTGTTACTCATCCATCTCAACTGACTGCCGACTTTTGGCAATTTTCCCTCCTGAGTGTTGCTCACCCACCTGCTCTGCTGTAGACGCCACCCTGGGTTGGGTCCTCTGTCATCTGGACTGTCACCATGGCCTCCCAACTAGCCTGTCACCTGTTTTTCTTCCTTCTGCCACCTTACACAGATTATTACCAGATTACTCTCACAAAGCAAACTCCCTTAAAAGCTCTCAATAGCCCTTATTATTGATCAAATTTAGGCTGACTTCTACAGGACTTAACCCTCTGTCCCTGGTCTGTTTATGTAACTTGTTACATGCATAGATTCCAGAATATTTGTTTAACCCTATACTTTTTGCCACACTGGCCTCAGGGCTGGAAATACAGCCATGAATGAAATAAACTCTCAGTTCCAAGGGAACTTTCACGCAGAGATCAGACCCAAGGAGGCAGACACCCAGCCTGCATGGTGGTCCAAAGCGCCAACAGGAAGACAGAGCAGGCCGAGACGGCCAAGGGGGCGGGAACACCGGGTGGGGCGAGAGGGCAGGAGACGGGGCAGGGCTAGAGGGCAGACAGCGGGGACAGGAGACGGGGCGGGGCGAGAGGGCGGAGAGGACAGGAGACGTGGCGGGGCGAGAGGGCGGACAGCGGGGACAGGAGACGGGGCGGGGCGAGAGGGCGGAGAGGACAGGAGACGGGGCGGGGCGAGAGGGCAGGAGACGGGGCAGGGCTAGAGGGCAGACAGCGGGGACAGGAGACGGGGCGGGGCGAGAGGGCAGGAGACGGGGCGGGGCGAGAGGGCTGCGAGGGCAGGAGATGGGGCGGGGCGAGAGGGCTGCGAGGGCAGGAGACGGGGCGGGGCGAGAGGGCGGGGGACAGCGGGGACAGGCGACGGGGCGGGGCGAGAGGGCGGAGAGGAGAGAAGACGGGGCGGGGCGCGAGGGCGGAGAGGACAGGAGACGGGGCGGGACGAGAGGGCGGATGGCTGCAGCACTGACATTTTTTAACATTTTTTACAGGATGGTCAGAAAGGCTTTTTTGACGAGATGATGTTTGTCTAGAGACCTGAGTGAGTGCGACCGTGAGTTCTGTGGGATCTGAGGAAGTGCATTCCAGGTAGAGGGAAAGAAAGTTCCCAGTCCTTAATGTGGGAACTTGCTTGGCAAGTTGGAGAAACAGTGAAGGCGCCCGATTGGATGGGCAGAGAATGAGGAGGGGCAGCAGACGAGGTCAGAGGGGAGCTGGGCCAGGCGGTGCAGGGCCACGCAGACCTTACTCTGAATGAGGGGAAAGGCACTGGAGGTTCCCAGTAGCAGAGTGACATGTTGTTAAAAGTCTTGACACTGACAGCTGTTCTGGAGACTAGACAAGGGGCTGGGGGGACGAGGGTGGGAACTGGGGTACAGCTAGCGGCGGCTGCAGTTCAGGCAAGGGACTGGCCAGCTGCTGTAAGAGCCAGGCCGCTGTCATGTCGCAGCTCTGTTTCTATAGGTGATACAACATTTGCCTATGCATTGACTGTGGAGTCTGAGAGAGAAAACAGAGTCAAGGATGACTCAGAAGCAACTGGGAAAATGCAACTGCCATCAGCTAAGCTGTATAGGAAGGCTGTGGGAAGAAGTTTATTGGAGGAGGGAGCTCAGTTTGTGGAGTGTCAAGTTAGGGGACTATTAAACACCCAAGTGAAGGTATCAGGCTGCCAGCTGTATATGAGTCTAGAATTCAAGACACAGATCTGGGCTAGAAACAAATTTGGAAAGTGTTGGTGTCTAGAAGATATTCATGTTCAGAGATCAGGAAATGTCACTTAGAGTGGGGAGAGGGGCCAGTGGACTGAGCTTGGGTCACTTAGAAGTTGGGAAGGTGAAGAGGGCTCAGCAAGGGAGAGGGACATAGCAGCTGTGGGAAGGAGGAAAAAAACCAAGGTCGTAATGGCCTGGAATCCACATGCAAACAGGGCTCACCGAGGAGGCCGGAGTCTATGACTTGTCTGAAAACAATTACATGTGCGTGTGCCTGGACTGGTCAGTATTATGAACAAAGTGTCACAGAATGGTCATTGGCAAGGCTCTCAAAGGGGGAGTGGGAAGCTACCAAACACTGCTGACAAGCTGATGAGGACAGCGGATTTGCCTGTCAAGGGCACTGGTGCAGTGACAGAAATAGTCCCCATGGAGATGACAGCCTGAGCAGTGGGTTCAAGAGAGATAAGGAGGAAAGGATAGGGAGTGAGCAGGTACAATCAGCTCCTTCAAGGAACTCTGCAGGACACAGGACTGAGAAATGGGGCAGCGACCAGAGGGAAATCACAGTTGGCCAGTTTTTTGTTTTTTTTTACAGAGCCTCAAGCTGTCACCCTGGATAGAGTGCTATGGCATCATAGCTCACAGCAACCTCCAATTCCTGGGCTCAAGCGAGTCTCTTGCCTCTGCCTCCCAAGTAGCTGGGACTATAAGTGCCTACCACAACGCCTAGCCATTTTTTTGTTTGCAGCCGTCATTGTTGTTTGGTGGGCCCCGGCTGGATTCGAACCCGCCAGCTCAGGTGTACGTGGCTGGCGCCTTAGCCCATTGAGCCACAGGCGCCGAGCCACAATTGGCCAGTTTTAAGATGCAGTGATCACAGCTGTTTCCCCTATTCTCCTTCTCGCAGCCCTGGACAAACCTGTCTGTCCCACCTTGCTCCACTTGCCCACAACTCCCTCAGGGGGAACAAATACCTCCCACGTGCTCCACCACCCTGCCTGCATGTGGTGTTTGCAGGTGTATTTCTATCTACATGCAATGTTTTCAAGATACAGGAGTGTAGTACTGCTCATTGGGGCCTCTGCAGTCCTCACTGTTAGCGAGTGCCATGTTTACACTTAGCTCACCACTCTGCATGGCCTCCCTGACAGCATTCAGCAGGGAAACAGGACTTCTATAGAAACTGCAAACTTGCTTATTCCTTTAGATCCTGGAAGTCAGTAGGAGCAAAAAGAACAGTATCTTTCACTTGCCTTTCCACTCAAAAAAGACAAGGCTAGAAACAACAATTCACACTGAAGAATCAAGGACTTGAATTTATTTTTAAAACTAACTGAAAAACCTCAACAGTTTGAGAACATTAGAGATTGGGTGAGAATGGGTAGGTACAGAGAAGGTGCTTTCTAGTTTAAGAAATGGCAAGTTCAGTGAAACTGCACTAAAAAGTATTTGATTAAAAACAATGCTTCCCTCCCACCTCCCCCAGAGCTCACTGCAGCATGGAGACCAGAGCACTTCTCAAGATCCCTCCTGCTGAGAAGTTTCCCTTAGAAGCAGGAAGCATCACACATGGACTTTGAAGAAATGGTTTAGAAACAAGAGGCTTCCCATAGTGAGAAGGCTCTAGAAACAGGAAATTATATCCAGACCTGGCTAGACTGATGCAGGTAGAAGGGTACAAGTGGGCATTTGAACCTCTTGTGCCCTGATCTCTACTTAGTGCCCACTACTGCCAAACTCTGTGCCATGGGTCACAAAGCGGTCCCTCTGCCACATGCACAGCACCTTGTTTGAGAGGACCAAGGGAAACTTCTGACCTACAGTGTGAGACTGAGACCCAGGGTGTCTCTGCGGGAAGATGGCTGCCTCCATCCTGAGATGAGGGGCTGCAAATTCAGGCAGAAGATTCCTGGCCTAGCCAAGTGTTAACTCTACTGTGTCACAGGGCTGGTGCCAGCCTGAGAGCTGGCAGCTAACTAAGGAAGAGCACAAAGGGGCTCTTACTGGAGTGAAGACGGGCGAGACAGGAGCATGTTTGAAGTTTTGAAGATCACCCTGGTGGCAGTGATTGAAAGGAAAAATATACTGTATGCCAAGTTCAAAGATGTGGGAACTAGTGCCTCTCTGCTGCTTTGGTTCCTATTGTATTTGGCCATGCTTCTTTCTGCACCTCAAATATCTGGGGGTTTCATTCTCTTTGGCTATTTTTAAGCATTTGGATAACTGCATTTTTCACCTATACACCTATGTCATAAGGGCATAATATAATCAATCCCTATATTTGACCACTGTGAAATAATTTACTATGGTCAATGGCAGTTATGAAAATGACCTTTAGTTACTAAGCCAAGAGCTGCTACTTTTCTGAAGGTTCACATACTCCCCTCTTTACCTACAAATCCCTACTGGAATCTCACCTATGCAAGGATCCCAACATCAGTCCCTGAAAAAGTTTTCACTAGTTTGGGATAGAATACAGAAGCAGAGGACAATGTGCTGAATCTTTCATAAATAAAACTTTGTTCTGCATAAAACCCTGTTTTTTTACAATGCATCCTACTTCCCGCTTGGATGTTAAGAGTGCCTTAATTTTATCAAGTGATTGCAACATAGTATTTCTTAATGCTCTTATGTGGCAAAATACTTGGCAACCCCAGATCCATCTACTGATTTTTTGAAATGTGCATTCTAGAAGCCTGGCTGGCCCCTGCTTTGAGGACTTCTGCCTAGTTACTGTGCACAATGGTCCCTGCTGTGGGCGAGGGGGCATCGCCTGGCTAATGCAACTAGCAGGACAGTGTCAGTGCAGTGTGTCCCTTAACCACTGTGGCTTTGGAATTTAGTATCCCAATGAGAATACGCAACTTCCCTCCATGGCAGCTATATTTAAGCCTTGTTGAATAACCAGTTACATAGGTTCTAAAAATGTATTTACTCTCATGCTCTCGATTTTACCTCCTTATGTTGAAGAAAGGTGCTTGACGTCTATCACCCCGTTAGCAGCTGATGAATGACTCACATAGTCTGGGACCCCCGGCGTTAAGGCAGTTCTCCACCGGAGAAGGTGTTGAAGCCTTCAGAAGAGAACTGTGTAAAAAATTAGGCGTTGAAATAGAAAGACCTATGTTTGGGTCTCTGCTCACAACTTAGTCTCATGTTCCTCATCTAGAAAGTAGGGTTAGTCACTGTACCTGTCAGGATGGCACAGTTGTGCTTAGGACGATCTTAGGCACTTGGTGAATATCTGATAAGGGTGACACTGAATTGCCCTGTGAATGTGAGAAATTTACCAAGTAGTGGCTTAAAGATAGCTAATTCCATGTTACGAAAATGCAGAGTCAACAAAAAAAAAATTGGCAGTTCATTAGTTCATCAATTCAGAGTATTTATTGGTGAGTATTCTTAAAAATTAAATGCATTAAAAATAACTAGAATATCTATTTATATAGTAGATGGCTAAGATGAGATAGATGACCAGAAATATTTTTAAAATGTGCTTTCCCCTATTACTCTACCCTTCAAAAATAAAAAGCTCAAACTACCCCTCCCCAATATCAAATTTCTCGTTTCTCAGGAAGAAAAACAGAGGATTTCCGAGTCTTTAAGCTAATCTCTAGAGTGCAACAAAACCAACTGATTATGCTGGGCATGGCTGACAGACAGGATGCCAGCAGTAGAAGGGACACAAAGTATCACCAGTAAACAAAGTAGGTACACTTCTCTTACTTTCAATTGGTAGTTTTATTACAATAGCCACTGACACACAAGTAAAGGAATGTCCTGACATTCTCTGAGCAGTTCACGGAAAGTAGATGCACCTGTCCAGGCAGCAGAGTCATCTATACCTTTTTCTAACCAAAAGCAAAAGCTTTTACATGTGGTAATGAAGAAAGCAAAGTTTTCTTATTGTCTAAACAACTTCAGCCTCAGAAAATAGCTATTGTAAAGTGAGCTGAAAAAAAAATGTTTTCTTCGTGATGTCCAAAGTCCTGCCTCTGCACTTCCCCCCCCACCATCACGTGACTTCTTACGGCACTGCAGAGGGCACTGTGTTCAGGGCTAGTGGGGTCTACCTTAGAAAGCCAACGACTACACTCCACTATAATAGAAAGGAAAGGATAAATTAAGAAAATTAAATCCTGCTAAAATGCATAATGACAGGGAGAAAATATCTCGGTGTATTAAAAAATGAGATGCTCTTTTCACATAACAAATTTAAAAGGTTACAATTACCATAAACACTTTAACGCCATTAAAAATCACTGATGATGTTTGCTTTTCTATCTGCAAAATGCTGTGCTGTTACCCAGGCTGGCAGAAAGTGATGTGCTAGGCTAAGGCACTCATCCTGGGTAGGCAGGCACAGACTGTTTGGAGCTGCATAGGCGCTTTTTTTTTTTTTTTTTAAGATCCATTTTGTTTCCAAAGGTCTCTGTGGAAGCTTGAGCATTTCTCCCCTTTTAGTAGTCATTGCGGCAGTCAGGTGTTTTAATCCCTTTAGTACCCAAACACACATAATTACTCAAGGAAAAAAACATCAAAATAGCATTTTGAATAAATTCACTATACATTACATAGCTTGGGACCAACAAAGGGAAAAGCCAGGCATGACTAGTATTTGATACAGAAAAGCATTGCAGGAGAAGACT
The DNA here is from genome assembly GCA_963573935.1 of Arctocebus calabarensis. Classification (NCBI taxonomy): domain Eukaryota; kingdom Metazoa; phylum Chordata; class Mammalia; order Primates; family Lorisidae; genus Arctocebus; species Arctocebus calabarensis. The sequence continues at coordinate 15,518 of CAUYON010189787.1, forward strand.
TCGTCTAAAAACATTACAACTCAAGTGAAGATAAATACATTTTTGGTTCCTCTGTGCTCTGTCGTAGAGAAATCCTGTCAGGCACTCAGTCTACCAGGTAACTCTTATGGACTGTTACGTCTGCCTGTGTCAACAGAAGAACATACACTGCTGCATACACTTATGTCTATATGCATGTACCTATTTAAATTCAGATCAGGAAAATTTGCTTTAAATACATATGCTTAAAACCTGTACCTCTAAAAATAAATACATTAGCCTCTAATCAGTTGATAATTCTCAGAGCTTCTTCACAAACCAGTCATAGTTTCTCAAAAATGTCAGATGACCAATTAGCTGCCCTTCAAATCCATTATCTGTCAATAAACATTTTAAAATTCAGATGTACAATAGAAACAATTTCCCCAGAATAGAACAAAGATAGAATTCTGGCTTTGAAAATAAATGTCTTAGTTTTCTTGATATTCAGCTCCTACAAGTGTCCTCACCGGGCCTTGGCACAAGGTCAGCGGCAGGATGGCACCTCTCATGACTGTGCCTGACTCCGCTGACATCATTATTTAGTCAAAGGAGTCAGCTGGCATTTGTTTTGCTGTTTTGTCCCAGGGAACTAACACAACGTCATTTGTATTCGCTATACTCCCATGGATCACAGTGAGTTGTGTGTTTTAATGTAATTTACAATGTGCTGGTACCACTGAGGTAAAGCAAAAATGGCTCTGGCATTTAAAATAAAGAAAAGTCTCCCAGGAAAACAACACACAGAAGACCTGGTGGTGTATATCCAAGTTCCATGAAATAACTCAAAACCACTGCCAGAATGGTTTTCACTGAATATCTGGTATCAAGGTTAAACAACAGAGACAGATGAAAATACTCAAAATACATCCTTTAGAAACAATGCCATTCACAAAAATTTAGCTTTACTTTTTTACTTTTACACTCACTTCCAAAAAAACTCCTTGAAATGATACAAACCAGACCAAGTTGTTTAATATATAGTATAATCATTAACAAACTTGTCATTTGTTTTTAAATACAGGAATCTCAGAAATGTATGAAATCCATGATAAATGATAGCAAGAATGTTTAATGCCATGGCCTAAGTTTTTAAAAGAAAAATTTGCCATAGTTGAAATACAACTTCTAAAAAATACAGTGTTTTATGTGCTCACAGTTCTAGATCGCTAACTTTATAAATGTGAAAGTTATCCATATATAAACAAGGCCTCTTTTTCATTGATTTCAATCTTGTCTAAACCTTTGGATATTTCAGTCTTCAGATCCCCCAAGGTAAGGCTGAGTTTATCAGATACAAATAAAACCTTTAAGTCCATGATGTGCTGCAACCTGGAGGAGACCAATGCATCAGTATTTACAGGCTGGCTACAATACCTTTCTCTTTTTTAAAAAATCCAAACGTGTATCAATATCAAGCCACACTCACTTTTGAATTTTCTCTGGCTACAAAAATTGGGCAACAGCACTCTCCCTCCTCCATCTCTCCCGGCAGCCCTGCAGTGAGGGCAAGTCAGGATGAGGGGCGCGGCCTCTTGGGAGGCGGTGGTGGCATCAGCTCTGCGTCAGGGTCCAGAGGATGCTTTCGCTTCTGCCCTTGGGAAGCCGCAGCACATCTGTCGATGAACTCAAACAGCATCTCCTTGGTGACAGGGTTCGAGATACTATTGCACACAGCTGTGGACAGAGCGGGACACCGGTCTCAGGTGAGGGCAGCTCATGCACCACAGGCTTACGGGCAGGTTTTCCACTTTACAATGTGAGTGACAAGCTTCACACCATACTAATCTCCTCCCTCCCCCACACCCAAAGTAAGTGCTTTCCCAGTAGCTATCCTTTATTGTGGTGATTTTAAACCAAAACTTTATCTAGAAAAGCATCGCAGGAGAAGACTTCATCTAAAAACATTACAACTCAAGTGAAGATAAATACATTTTTGGTTCATCTGTGCTCTGTCGTAGAGAAATCCTGTCAGGCACTCAGTCTACCAGGTAACTCTTTCGAATTTTCAAGTCTGGCTGTGTCAGTAGAACATGCATATACTTGTCTATATGCATGTACCTATATACAATTCAGATCAGGAAAATTTGCTTTAAATACATATACTAAAAACCTGTACCTCTACAAATAAATACATTAGCCTAAGTATTTGGGTTTCCATCCCTTTGGTTTCCTATCCCTCCAAAACGGTCCTTCTGGGATTTTAACCTAGCACAGTGCATGGCACTACATCCATGTTCCACTGACACTTCTACGGAAGCTGCGTGTGACACTTCTACGGAAGCTGCGTGCTGGGTTCTTCTGTCTCTCTCAGTCAGATGTCCACTTGGATAAATGTGACGACCATCCCCATTCCTAATTGAATCCAGGGCTTCACTGAAGCTAGCAGGCTGTATTACTTTATCTTTTTTTAAAGTGACCAACATTTAGTACAAGTCCTTTTAACTGTATTTACCTATGGTTCTGGAAGAAAAGACACTCTCTTAATCATTCCTACTTTTGAAATTTATTCATCCTGTCTGAACACTGTAGTTCCAACAAAAGCCCTAATGTACAAGAGTCACTTTTAAACTACTTATTTTCTTGTCAGCTTACAGTATAGTCATCATCATCACTGACTGAGCACTTCAAAAGTACATAATTCTATTAACTTTTATCTTTTTTCAATTCTACTAAACATGTGGTCCAGAGCAGCAGCTGTGACTATTAGCAGTACACCTGACTGACTTCACTTGCTGTGTGTTGTTCCTCATGAAAGAAATTCACTATTCTGAATTCCCAAAGCACTCACATTGTACCCAAAGAACACCGTGAAGTACAGCACAGCAGAGTTTGTTTCTTTTAAATGGTTTTCATTTACTTTGTTCTCCATTGTTTGAAAAGCTATTTTAGGAGATGAAAATTACATTTCCCCCTGCTAATTTTGTCTTTTACCATCTGTCAAACAATGGTTTTTAAGGTTTTAAATAGATGTGAAATTATCATGGCTTTTGTTGCTGTTCAATAAATCCAACTTGTACGGCCCACTGTCCTGTCCTCCATGCTTCCCCAGCTAGACGAGATGAGCAGGCTCTTTAGAGAGGAGAGCCCACAAGCTGACGGGAGCCGCGGCACATCTTCCCATCAAACAAGGGTGAGGTTCAGATGACTCTATGACCCATCAAGCCAAACAGCAAAGCACATTTTGGTTCTAACACCTTAACTTTTGTTTTTTTTTTAAAACATAGAAGCACTATTAGGTTGTCACACTCACCCATGGCAGTGTTGTAGGCATTGGGGAAACTTTTGTCTGTTCTCTGTCTCATGAAGACCCAGCTGTTGTTCTCAAATTTGCATTCTATAATTTTGTTGTCATACTGTTTTAGTTCTTTTGTCACCTGTTTCAAAAAGAATTGAAGAAAATATTCAAATCATTTGAAAAAGCTTTCTGCTTTTTTGCTTCTACTATGTGACAGACACATTAGGAAATGCCAAAAATACCTCCGTAACTCTCTGTGCAGAGATCTCTGCCATCGGAAGTATCTAATGAAGCCTAAAGATATGCTGTGCCCTCCCTTGTATACATGCTCATTTACTCGAAATTTTATGAATAGTTGTGAAAACCACTGTCAATATACAGAAATTAAAAGAAACTAAGCTGAAAACAGCCACTTCTGGACCAAATGCAAATATGTTACCATGGGGACCAGTGCCTTCAATACTGTCTGTGTGTCTATGGCTTTCAAAAACTGAATATACTGCCTAGTTCGATGTTCAGAAATGTCTCACCATCTAAATTCCTATGTCAAACCTAAGAAACTACATTTACTAGTTAAAGAAAAGTTACACACAAAAAGTAAACGCTAGGATCAAATTCCAGTGATGTGCGTCCTAAACATTTTGCTTTTCAAGCAGTGATAATTCACCAAAATCTAATCTTCAAGCTATTCACCCTTTCCATCTCCAAACTAGTGCCAACTTAGAGATGAAGCTACTTTTGACTTTAGTTGGTGGGTTTTTGGCTTCTTCACTCAGATGATTGAATATGGATTCTCTGTCAGACCATCAAGTATCCATGGTAACTACAGAACCTGGGCTGTGAGAATGGTTTTCATAAGTAGGAACCCAAGCTTATCTTTGCAGTTTTCAAATAAAATGCCAGTCATGGTAATATTTTAATTCTGCCCTCATCTTTCAAAGCTAACAACTTTTTGCAATCATTTAACTTCATTAGCATTATTTGAAATGCTCTCATTTTTCTACCCACATATTCAATGCCACTTAGAAATATGAAGAAAAATTTTTAAAGATGCTTTCAATTCACAGATTAGGCAGCAAATGACTTCATAAAAACTTTCAAATTATATTTGTTCCCCCAGAATGAGTATAACATTTGACTGGCCTATCTGCCTTTTAAACAAATCTGGCAGGTCTAATTCATTCAGTGGTTCTGAAACTGGACATGACCAAAGAGGTGATACTCCACTTAGCAAACTTGCTGAATTTATTCTGAAATATTCATTATTCTACTTGCAACTCCCCTGCCTTGCTTCCTAGGGACATAAACGCCTTTTACTTTTTTTTTTTATGGAGACCAGAGTGTTACTCTGTTACCTGGGCTGCAGTACAGTAACACCCATCCTTTTACTTTTGATACATTATCTACACCCAGGTACTGGAGAACACATTCAGTTAGGTAACCATGTTTGTATTACACCATATGTAAGGTGTAACAGAAATAAGTTTCTTAACTGTTTAGTCTCCATTTTCTAATTTTTTAAATGGGGAAAGAAGTTACTAATTTATTGGGTCACTGGAAGAACAATAAATAAAAGTGACTGACACATGGCAATCAATAAAATTGTTAACTGAATATAAAATTAGGCAATAATACATTACTTTATAAAAACTGTGGTAAAAAGCAAAACTAATTTACCATCTTAACCATTGTAAGTGTGCTGTTCACTTTAAGTATATTCACATTGTTGTGCGACAGGCCCTAGAACTTTCTCTTCCCATAACAATGAAACTCTATGCCCACTAACCCTGTAGTCTCCCCTCTTCCCAAACCTTGGTAACTACCTTATTACCTTGTTTCTGTGATGTTTACCACTTTTAGATACTTCAGATGAGTAGAACCGTATCTATCCTTTGGTGTTTGCATTATTTCACTAGCAAACTGTCCTTCCTTCACGGTAGCATGTGATGGGAATTCCTTCTTTTTTTAGGCTGAATAATGTTCCTATGTATGTATGTATGTATACACACCACATTTTCTTTAATCATCCATCTGCTGATGGACATTTGGGTTGCTTCCATCCTTTGGATAATGTTGCAATGAACATGGGCATGCAAATATCTCTAAGATCCCCTATAAATTCTTCTAGGTATATATCCAGAAGTGAGATCACTGGATATTTTTAATTTTTTGAGGAATCCCTAATTTTCCACAATGGCCATACCATTCTACATTCTTATCACTAATACACAAGATTCCCAACTTATCCCCATCCCCACCAACACTTGTTATTTTCTTTTTTTAAAATAGTGGTCACCCTGATAGGCGTTGGGTGCTATCTCAGTGTGAATTTTGATTTGCATTTCCCTAATAATTAGTAGGATTGAGTGTGTTTTCATGTGCTTATTGGCTGTATGCCTTCTTCAGGGAAATATCTGATCAAGCCTTTTGGTCATTTTTAAACCAGGTTATTTGGTTTGGTTCTGTTTTGGAATAGAAGCTCCTGAGTATTCTAGTTATTAAGTCCTTCTCAGGTTGCCTCTTCACTGTTGCTCAGTTGCTTTGGAATGAAGAAGTTTTTAAGTTTGATGCAATCTATTTTTTATTCTGGTGTCTGCAATTCTGGTATTCCTTCCAGAAAATGATAGCAAAATCCAATGTCCTAACAGTTCCCTGATACTTTCTTCTAGCTGTTTAACAGTTAGTTTTAGGTCTTGCATACAGGTCTTTAATCTATTTTTGAGTTAATCTGACAGTGTAAGGTAAAGACCAGACTTCATTTCTTTTGCATGTGGACTGTGTTTTTCCCACATTGTTTATTGAAGAGATTGTCCTTCCCATTGCAGGTCCTGGCATCTTGTGGAAGATCGTTTGGCCAGATATGCAAGGATTTATTTCTGAGCTCTCTATTCTATGCCATTGGTCTATGTAGCTATCATTATGTCAGTGATTGAGTATACTTTCTTAATTATTGTTGGTTTGAAGTATGTTTTGAAATCAGGTACTGTGATGTCTCCACTTCTATTCTTTCTCAAGATTGTTTTGGCTATTTGAGGTCCCTTGAAATTTCATGTAAGTTTTGGGATAACCTTTCTATTCTGATAAAAAAACGTAGCATGGTGTTTTTGACAGGGATTGCATGAATCTGTAAAAAGATTCTGTTAGTATGGCTATTTAAACAATACTAACTCTTCTAATCCACCAGCACGGGATGTCTTTCCATTTATTTCTATCTTTTTTGATTTCCTTTAGCAAAAAACATTGCTTTTTTTTTTTTTAATCTTACATGCAAATTTACTAAAGACACCATGATGATGTACAAAGGTGTACTCTGAGAACAGCTGTCAAGGAAAGTACATCATGTGCGTTTCACAGGGACAGCTTCCTAGTCACTGTGCAAGCTACCTTTATCATACAGTTTATCATTCTTGTGTCTCGGTTTCAGAACAGCTATAAATTATGTGTTGCTCAATTTGATTACAGCAATTAAATAGTATTATTAACGATCTGTTTGTCTGTTTGGCTGTGCATTAAAAATCCAGGAAACATAGCTTTCCAGACAATGCATGCATCTGCCACTACCAACTTTAATTTAGTTCCATGGTAAAGAACACTGATCTTCATTGATCATACCACTTATGTTCCCAAGAGAGACACACTGGAGGTGCCCATTTGGTTAGACAGTAAAATACATTTAATTGATAAAAACAGTACCTCCCACATGTGCACAAACCAATGGCAATTTACACCAATGGCTGTATCAAAAGAATGACTAGCATATGGGAGAGAAATTTAATTCTGATATCCAAATTCTAATTTTTTATTATGACAATAATCATTGTCAGTCAATTACATATTATTATTTACTAAAACAGGACCCCCGTGGGCATTCTATAATCAAGTCTATCTTAGTTTGAGCTAATAAGAGCTTGAAAGTAGAAAGAATAAAATTTTTATAAATCAGGATTTCATATCTATACCCATAATTACATTGAATAAATGAGGTTTTATTGGTTTTGGAAAAAAACAGCAGCACACACTATAATTCATACTGAAAAGCTTTTTTTTTTTTTTTTCCATATATTCATCTTACTGAATCCCACACACTTTTATGTTATTTGAATCTACCAATACTCTGGGGTTAAGAGATTGTCAGATGAAACTTGATCTAGTATCTCTGAATATTTTAAATTAGCAGCTCAAAAATAATATCTGGAATAAAGGGCTCAAAACCTCAGCTGCTCCACTCTGCCAGTGTTACACAGAATGCATTTTGTACCCTGAGTGCTGAATGTACTAAGTCACAAAGGCACACGCACCCAATGTTGGCTGGACTGGCTTGCACAAAGCAGGCAAAGATGCATTTCCAGTTCTAGCTACGGGACAGAAGCCTCTAAAATTTATTGTCCTTGCTCTGTAAAAGTTCACTTTTGTTATCAAGAGCTCATCTTTCTTTCAGAGAGATACTACACAAAGGCTTTGGAGAGGGTGATTTCGCTGAACTAATTTGCTCTGAAGATACTTTAAATAACAAATATCCTAAGACTGAGAAAGCCACCAGGGAGTTGCTCCCTTTTAATTTTTAAAAAATTTTAGAGTGACAGAAAAGTTGTAAAGATAGTACATAGAATTTCCATATGAATTCAATATCCCTTATCTGAAATGCTCAGGTCCAGAACTGTGTCAGATTTTTGAATATTTCCATTATACTACCAACTGAGCATTTTAAATCCAAAAACCAAGAATCTGAAACAAGCATTTTCATTGAGCATTATGTCATTGTTCAAAACGTTTCAGATTTTGGATTTTTAAATTTGTGATGCTCAACCTGCATTGCCTTCACTTAGCTTCCTCTAATGTATGTATGTTTACCTATCATGATGCCAAAAATAAGTATACATATTTTAAGAGATCTTGTTGGAAGTGAAATCGATAATTCCCAAAAAGTGTATTTGCAGATAGAATGGAAGTCCATAGCAAGTCTAGGTACACTTGACCAGTAACAGTACCTTCAATTCAACTTTGAAAAGTAATACATAGATAACCTCTCTTAAAATATTTTTTGGTACCCTCTGTATTTATCAACTCTAAAAAACAAACATTGGCACAACACAAGTGACCAAGCTACAGACTTTCAGTCAGCTGTAGGTTTTCCCACTGCATGTGCACCTGTCCAGGATGCCCTTTGGGAGATGGCACTGTGTTTGGGGGCCACACTCCATAGTCTCTTTCAATCTGAGTTTCTCAGATTATCCTTCATAGTTTTGAAAAGTTACTAGTCATATATTTTGCATGGTGTTCCTCAACTTAGGGTTTTTCTAATGTCTTCTTCTGATTAGACTGAGGTCATAGATATTTGGAAAGAATGCCACAGAGGTGCAGTGCCCTCTCACTGTCCTGGCACGAGTGCTGCTGGAGACGCAAGCCCTGGTCACCTGGGCAAGGTGCAGTCTGCCAGCTTCCTCTCCTGGGAAGTCAGACGTTTTCCTTTCCATACTCTTTTAGTTGTCAGTAATAATGTCAAGCCTCACTCAAGGAGAGGGGAATTAGGCCCCACTTCCTGGAAGAAAGGGTAGCAAAGAATTTGTGGATATTTATTAAAACCACCACAGAAATGTTTGTTTCTCCCACGTTTGTTATGGGAGATGCCCTGAAACCACTCACGAGTTTTAGCATTCACCTGTGAGTCTTGCATGTGCAGTGATTACTCTTGTGGGGTTCTAATGGAATTTCTATATCCTCCTTCCTTCTATAATTATTATCTGGGCTTCTGTAAGGAATATTTGTCCCTTTCCCCCTATTTAATCACTTATTTTATATCAGTATGGACTCATGGATATTTATGTTATTATTTGGTTTTTAATAAACACTATCATCATTTATTTTGTTACTCGAAGTACTACAATTTTGGCCACTGGGAACTCATGGTAGGCTCCTATATCTTTAACTTATTTCCACTTTTTGTGCAAAGGGCCCTCTACTAGGGACTTTTTAAGAACAAAATTACTCTCTGACAGTTCAGGCTATGCTAAGAAAATATTGCCACCACTTATTTTGGTCAGAATTTAAAACCACTATTGAGAGGAAGAGCGATGGGAAGAGGGAAAGGAGGAGAAGAATATATGTTACTGTAAATGTTAATAGTATTTAACTAAGTATTTTTTCTTTTCTGAGGTGATAATTCTACTTTTGATAATCCAAACTCTACCTCTATAGAAGGTGAACTTTAAAATCATATCTCGAATAAATGAACTCGAGCAAAAATCTTGTTTTCATTAAAATAACTTAATTTTTTGGTACTTATGAAGGCAGAGAAAATAAACAAAGTGGAAATGAAATGGAATTACAAGTATTTCATGTGGTATCAGAACAATATAAACAGCTTAAGTCTGAATTATTAGATAAATAATCTTTTAGAAGTAATATTATAGTGTCACTATGGTCCCCTTTTGAAGTACTCTCTTGGGAAGCTGTGCACTGAGGCCAGCACCTGGTTTATCATTCAAAGCAATTTTGGAGTCCTCTCTTTGGAATGGCCACCAGAGTTATCATTGTATTTCCTTGTCCTGAATGTTGTCAAAATGTCTTCCTTTTAGTATTTCCTTTATTATGAGGTAAAGGAAAAAGTCACTGAGGTAGATCAAGTGAGTAGGGAAGGTGTTTCTATACAGTTCTTTGTTTCCTGGCTAAAAACTCCTTAACAAATAGGATCTTTACAAAGAGAATTATGAGGGAGAGGAGCCTGTGGCTCATCGAATAGGGCACCGGCTCCATATACTGAAGGTGGCAGATTCAAACCCGGCCTCAGCCGAACCGCAAAACAGATAAATAGCCGGGCGTTGTGGCGGGCACCTGTGGTCCCAGCTACTTGGGAGGCAGAGGCAAGAGACTGGCTTAAGCCCAGGAATTGGAGGTTGCTGTGAGCTGTGATGCCACAGCACTCTATCCAGGGTGACAGCTTGAGGCTCTGTCTCAAAAAAAAAAAAAAAAAATGCTCATCATCCCTAATCATCAGAAAAATGCAAATCAAAATCACCCTGAGACATCGCCTAACCCCAGTGAGAATAGCACAATTACAAAGTCCCAAACCTGCAGATGCCAGCATGGATGTGGAGAAAGTGGGACACTTTGACACTGTTGGTGGAACTGCAAACTCATACAGCTTCTTTGGAAAGAAGTATGGAGAATTCTCATAGAACTCTCATAGAACTTAGACCTCCTGTTTGATCCTACAATCCCATTACTAAGCATCTACCCAGAAGAAAAAGAATCATTTTATCATAAAGACATGGGCACTAGATTGTTTACTGCAGCTTAATTTACAATTGCCAAGATATGGAAACAACCTAAATACCTATCAGCTAAGGAATGGGTTAGCAAACTGTGGGGTGTGTGGGTGTGGGTGTGTGTGTGTGTATAAAAAATATATACATGGAAGATTATTCTGCCATAAAATGATGGCGACTTTCTTTACATCTTTTGTATTAACCTGGGTGGAGCTATTCAAGTTGGGAAGAGGGGAATGAGAGAGAGGGGAGAGGAACGGAAGAAGGAAAGAGGGGAAGGGATTGGTGTGCTCCCACTTAATTGCCACAATGTAAGGGTATTTGTCACATCTCTTGGGTGTGGAGGCAAATACAAGATGGACTCTACCTAAGAAATGCAAATATTGTAACCTAGTTGTTTATACCCTCACATTAACCTGAAATCAAAACAAGAAAAACTAACTTCTCTCACAAACAGTTGCACTGTTGTGATGCAAGAGCCATGAGTTGTTGACAAAAAGTTCAAGTTGCTTTTGTCTAACTTTTTCACACATCTTTTTCGTCACTTCCAAATAGTAAACTTAGTATTTGTTTGTCCATCTGGTACAAATTCATAATAAATTATCCCTCTGATATCAAAGAAGGTTAGTAACATCGTTTTGACTCTTGATTTGGACTGACAGAAATGTTTTGGTTGTGGAGAACTGCCTCACTTCCAGTGGGCACTTTGATGCTGTGTTTCAGGTCATATTGGCACACCTATGTTTCATCACTAATGATAACATGACCCAAAACACTATCTTGTTTTTCCAAAAGGTCTTGGTTTTGTTCATCAGTGAGCAACCTTGGGACCATTTCTGCATAGGCCTTTCTCAGGACAAGATTTTCAGTTAAGATTTTCTGAATGGTTTCTCTCTCGATGTATATTTGGTCTGCTATGCTTCTCACAGTCAGGTAAAAATTCTGACACACAATTAGATGAACTTTTGTGATATTTCATCAGTTCTTCTCAGTACTGTTTGCCTTGCTGTCTCCTCGCCAGTGATGCTTTCTCTCCTCTCAGAAAAACATTTAATCCATTTGTACACTGCCATTTTCTTTATGACATTATCCCCCATCAATGTGGACTACCATGTCCCTGGTTTCATTTCCACTCTTGACAAGTTTAACAAAAAATTTACAAATGTTTGTTTGTTGCTCTAATTTAAGCGCCAGTATTCTGAGAACCGCACACAAAACCATGAACAATAACGAACACCACTCAGCAAGACACCACCACCTATCCACACAAACATACCTTTCAGATACTTATGTACCAAGGTTATGACACATTACTGACCTGTTCGTACAGTGCTGCCAACAGAAGTGCATGATACAAACTTAATCGTCAGACCTTGTAGTAGGTCCAGGATACATTTTACTTTAAGAAAGTGCACCTGTCTACTTGAGGAAGTAAAACACTTGTCAAGTTACCTTTTAAAAAAAATTATTAAGACCAGCACTTCAAAAAAAGTTCCTTTACTGAAATCTATTGGTATTTATTACTCTATCCTGAACAAGTGACTTCAGGACAGAGTTACAGCTGCTTCCTTTAGATTAATTATTGGCTCCTTTCCATAGATGAATAGTAGTTCTTAAACACCTTTGTTATTGGTCAGGCAATATCAACCATTTTTTAAACCATTGATACAATGCATCATTATATAAATAAATATGGCGAGCATTGTAAATTAATGATCTATATACAAAATCTCATTTAATGTAAACCACAATCTTATGAGGTAGGACTTACATTACTGCCCTTTTATAGGAATGGAGACCAAAGTTACAAGAGTAGTTATATATCTCTCACAGAGTCACAGATCCAGAAAGTTAGGACAGGCAAGCCTCAAATACAGGTCTCCCTCTCTAATGCCACAATGCCATTACATGCCACATCAGCTACTATAAGACCTGGTACTCTATATTAAACTGATAAGAACAGATACTACACATGATCTTAGCCAAAAGGCCAAGAAGCGGTAAGACCTGGTACTCTATAGACAACAAATGCAGAAACAAAGAAAGACATTTTCCTGCTCAAGTTTTGGCTGAGATTAAATACAGAGATTTTTAGACACTAAAGTCAGTCACGTCAGAGCGCAGTCATGGGACTTCACTCAACCACAGCTCTGGTACCCAGCAGCACGCAGTGGGAACCCTTGCATGTAACCTAACCCACACACCACTCTTAAGACAGCTTCAAAGGCAGTGGAGGCTCCAATGTATTAAGCTGTTTAACACAATTTTTATCTATTCTTATTTTAAGTTTTAAACACCCTGTCCCAGCACTATAATAGCCAAATTTCCCAAACTGGCCAGTCTCAGTTAGCATGGTAATACTCTACTTTAATTGTCACATAATTAACCAATTGGTTATTTTTCTGTTCTTCTGTTTAACTGAAATGACTAATCCTTTTTTTAATATCTATTTTTGCTTTTCCCAGCCCTTTTCTATTAAAACCAGCCTTCCCTGCTTAGCTCATCAGAACACTTAATGGTATGAAGTGTTGCCCAATTCCAGCATTGCCAATTAAAGGTAATTAAGACCTTTATATTTATTGTAATTTTGTATTTTGACAAATCAAAACAGCAGTAAATGTTTTAGTTAAACAACTGGAAGGTTATAAAATGTACTCAATTTATTAAACACCTATGTGCACACGTAAGTGCTAGGTGATCACAGAATTATATAGGAAGATCGCTTTGCTGGACGGCAAGCATTTTACATTTAAGATCCATTTACTGTGGGTTTGTTGTGATGACCATCATTCTCCAATATGCCCCAATGTGCTTTTCACTTTCCCACTCCAGCAAAACTCTGGCTGAGTTCATCAATGACCTCTCTGTTGGTAAATCAGATGGAATCGTCTTATTTAACCCACCAGCATTGCCTTACGCAGTTAAACACTCCTCCTTAAACATTTCTCTTTTCTAGGCTTCTAGGACGTAAGATCTGGCTGCCCTCCTCTTTGCTTTGCTACTCCTTCTCAGGCTTCTTTACTAACTTCTTTAAAGTTGGCAAGTTCCCAGGGGCTCCTCCTAGGTTCTTATTCTTTCTCGAACAATCTTATCTATCTCTATAGTTTTAAGTACCCCTTATATGTATGTGGCCATCTCCCAAATTTTATCTCTTTTCACATTTCCTGAGCTCAAGAACCACTCTTCCTAGAACCATCTGACAAAGGGTCACACAAGAGGCTGGTGACACAGCCTTGCCTTCTGAAACCTAGTCTAACATCAATGGCAGACAATAAATAAGTAAACAATTACAAAGTATTATAAGGTTTATGAAGAAAGCAACGTGTAACAGAGACTAAAGCAGAAAGTTACCTGGTTTTAGGTGGGATAGTCTAAAGAGATTATATTTAAGCTAAGATCTATGGAATGATAAGCTAGTTAATAAAAAGGAAGAAAGAAGAAAGGGAAGGAAGCAGAGAGGGGGAAAGTGAGGGAGTAGCAGGGCAATAGGGATATGCAAGTTTGAGGTACCTTGCAGGTAGTGATCAACAATGTGTCCGAAGGCCTGGGGTTAGAAATGATCTAAGCATCTTTGTATGTTGAAGGTGCAGAGGCAATGCAACTGAAAGTAAAGAATCTCTCTGGAAGTCTTTGAACGTGATCCTACATAGATCTGACACATTCCCAAACTCTTCCTCCTTTATATTACTATATAATACATATATATAATATTTAAAATTTATTTTCCAGGTGCTTAGTTAATATCTTTACTTGAAGACTTCTCAAACCCAACCCAAAAGTTGTTCAAGACAATTTTTCACCTTCTTCCAATCTGCTTCTCTTCTCTTCTCCACCCAATTTCTTAGGACACAAGCCTTAGTATCCTCCTGATTCTTTCCTCTTCGTTTCCCACACATTCGATTTATGACCTGGGCCTACCAATTCTACCTTCAAAATTCTACCTTCTATCACTGTCTCTTAGATTCCTACAAAAACTTTCAAACTGATTTTTTTATATGTCCTCACCCTATCAATTCTTTACACTGAAGCCAGAGTCAATTTTGAAAAGTGATAACCAATTAAGTTATTCCCTTGCTTAAAAGAAAAACAAAGATCTACATGTAGAAGAGGGAGGAAAAAAAACTGTCTGTTCACAGACGACCTGTTCCCTAACACAAAAACAAACAGTAGAGGCTCTGAGAACTAGTAAGCTGAATCAGATTGCAACATACAAGGGTAGGATATGCACAAATGAATACAGAATATAAGAATACTAAAACCAATCGAATTTCAAATGAACAGCTGCAGATTTAAAATGTTCTAAATATCATTGACTATAACACTAAAAACTCAGAAAACATGAACTGTTTAGGAATAAATCTAAAATTCATACAGGGTCTATGCTAACAACTACAAAATACTAAAGAAAGAAAAAAATCAAAAAGGAGCTAAATAAATGGAGAGATAGTCCAAGTTCATTGATTGTAAGAGTCAATATTATTAAGAGGTCAATTCTTCCCAAACAATGCACAGATTTAGCAGAATCACAACAAAATTTTCTCTGAAGTGCAACTATTTGATCCTAAAATTTATATGGAAAGCCAAAAAAACTAGTCAAAACAATTTTGGAAAGAAAAAAGAAAGTTGAAGTAACAACAACTGATTTCAAGACTTAGTATAAAGCTACAGGAATCAAGAAAGTGGGATATTAATAAGAATTCCAAATTGTATGTAAAATCAGCACACTGTACCACATAAATGCATTCATGTATACAGTTATGATCTAATACAAAAATTTACAAAACAACACAGTGGGATATTAACTGGCAAGAAAAGATACATGGATCTATGGAACGGAATAAAGAGCTCACAAATAGATCCACAAATATAAGGTCAAATGATATTTGACTACGGTGCAAAGACACTGCAATAGAGAAATGATAGTCTGTTCAACAAAGGGTGCTGGAACAACTGAATAGCCATATGGAAAATACCCAGCCGAACCCATACCACTAAGATTACATGAAAATTAACTCAAAACTGAAAAGTACACCTAAACCTAGAACTGAAAACTATAAAACTTCTAAAAGAAATTTAAATCTTTATCATCTAGGGTTAGGCAAGATTTCTTAGAAACAACACCAAAAACACGATCCATAAAATTAAAAAATTTAAAACTTATGTTCTGGCAGACGCTCCTGTCCAGAAGGAGAGTTAAAGGACAGAAATTTAGCAAGAAAGCCAACGGTTTGGAGCTGAGGCAAGAGACAAGGTCGAGGAATGCACATCAGCCCTATTGGAGCGACCTGCGACACCAAGGATACAAATAAAAGGTACAGAGCACATCACCAGGTGGACGGGAGTCCCCTCCCCCAAAAGAACAGCTCGCAATATACGCCATACCTCCATACAAACAAGCGAGCAGAGTTCGGCTGTCCTCCCACTGTACCCCACGGGAGAGACCCTCTAAAAACCGGACCACCTTCCCCCTGTGCCGCGGCACTCTCCTGCCAGGCATAAAGCTGTACAAAACTGTATATATTCTCTACCTGCAAGTTGGAGCTCCCGGCACTCCCCTCCACTCTCAC
>CAUYON010189794.1:0-43075 GCA_963573935.1 Arctocebus calabarensis
GGGACTACAGCTGCCCACCACAACACCCGGCCATTTTTTGGTTGCATCTTTGTTGCTTGGCAGGACGGGCTGGATTCGAACCTGCCAGCTCAAGTGTACGTGGCTGGCGCCTTAGCCCGTTGAGCCACAGGCGCTGAGCCAAACTTCTGTGTTCTTTAAGATTCAACTCAATTGGCTCGACGCCTGTGGCTCAATGGGCTAAGATGCCAGCCACAGGCGCCGAGCCTCCATTAGCTTTTTGCTGTATGCATCCAGAATGCTACTATGTTCTTCTTTGCGAGAATTGAGAAAATAGTCACCCTGATCATACAATATGTTCTGTGGTTCATATGAGGAAACTGGTTTAAGAAAGGATGAACAACTGCATGCACAGGTAAAGCATGAGCTAATGCAAAATTTGACATATAATGCAAAAACAACCACCTGTGCCTAAAATTACCCTTGTAGTAATTACCCTGGGTGGATGGGCCTCTACTCCTGGAACTGCCCTCCAGCCACTCAGGCCAAGCTGACTCAAGTGCAGCCCCTTTTACAGGGAAAATGGGCCTGTTTGAACTCGGATTCCTTCTTCCTGTGGAGAGTGAAATGCTTCCAACACATGGAGGACAGAGACCTTGGAGATTTTATCTTATTTTATTTTATTTTATTTTATTTATCTAGAGACAGAGTCTCGCTCTGTTGCCCTGGGTAGAGTAATGTGGTGTCATCTTAGCTCAGAGCAACCTCAAACTCTTGGGCTAAAGCAATTTTCTTGCCTCAGCCTCCCAAGTAGCTGGGTCTGTAGGCACCCACCAAAATGCCCTGGTAGTTTTTCCATTTTTAGTAGAGACAGGGTCTTTCTCTTGCTCAGGCAAGAACTTGTGAACTTGTGAGCTCAAGGAGTCTTCCTGCTTCAGGCTGGAATTATAGTTATGAGCCTCTGCATCCAGCCTGAGAACTTGGATTTTAACAGAGGGACCCATAGGTTCCAGCTCTGGTAGCTGCTTCCCCCTGAGACTAATGTGAGTTGAGTAGACTGTTTCTGCCTGTCTCTCTTAGTCTCTTTGTCAGTGTGTCTCTGTCTCCCCAGGTATTATCTCTTCCCAGGTCTCTTTCTCTTTATCCCTGTGCTCATCTTTTTTTCAGAATCTCTCACTCTCTGCCTCCCCCATCTCACATTCCCTCTTGTAATAGTTGAAGGCACCCATGCAAGCACACTGGGGGCTTTGCGGCAAACAGGGGAGTACAGGAATGAAGGAGCAAAGGAGCAAGTGTGTGAGATGGTACATAAGGAACTTAGGCAGGAGGAAGAAGCTCGCTGCCCTGGTGCCCCAGGCCATGGGGCAGTGGGCCCAGGAGCACAGGGATGGGTGGGTGCTAAGCAGTTACCTAACTCCACCCTCCCTTCTGCAGACAACCTCACGGCCCCACCTGTCAGGACTGGACTGAGATGTGCAACTGCCCCTACACCCTACTGTGCTGTCACCAGGACACTGCCTGTCCCCTCTCTACCCCTCTATCCTCTTTGGGATAAATGGCTCTGCCTCACAGTGCTATATGTCTGTCTAGGAGAAGGACAGTGCTGGGGTGGGGGAAGGTTGCTTGCTTCTTTCTTTTTTCTTTGAGACAGTCTCACTTTGTCACCCTTGGTAGAGTGCTGTGGCATCACAGCTCACAGCAACTTCAAATTCTTGGCTCAAGTGATTCTCTTGCCTCAGCCTCCTAAGTAGCTGGGACTACAGGCACCTGCCACAATGCCCAGCTATTTTATTTTTATTCATTTATTCATTTATTTTAGAGACAGAGTCTTACTTTATCGCCCTCGGTAGAGTGCCGTGGCGTCACACAGCTCACAGCAACCTCCAGCTCCTGGGCTTAGGAAATTCTATTGCCTCAGCCTCTCAAGGCGCCTGCCACAACGCCCAGCTATCTTTTTGTTGCAGTTCGGCAGGACTGGGTTTGAACCCACCACCTTCGGTATGTGTGGCCAGCGCCTTACTGACTGAGCCACACGCGCCACCCCACCCAACTATTTTAGAGATGAGGTCTCGCCCTGGCTCAGGCTGATCTTGAACCTGAGCTTAGGCAATCCACCCACCTCAGCCTCTCAAGTGCTGGGATTACAGGCATGAGCCACTGCACCTGGTTTGCTTGCTTCTTTCTAAGCCTGGGAGTTCAGGTTGGCCTGGGTGCACCCAAAGTGATATTGCCTGTACCCTGGAGGACCTGACACCACTGGAGAGGCAGCTCCCCACTGGCCCTTCACAAAAGGAAATGGGGTGGGGTATCAGTGAAACCCTTGGGCCCACACCCACCAACCCAACACAACCTCCCACCACCCAGGCCTCCCTGGGCCTTCTGAGAAGCA
Source organism: Arctocebus calabarensis (assembly GCA_963573935.1). Classification (NCBI taxonomy): domain Eukaryota; kingdom Metazoa; phylum Chordata; class Mammalia; order Primates; family Lorisidae; genus Arctocebus; species Arctocebus calabarensis. The sequence continues at coordinate 2,348 of CAUYON010189794.1, forward strand.
GGGACACAGGGACAAATTAGACTTGCAAGATATTTATTGGGGGATATGGATACTTATGGAGGTGGCTTGGTGCAGGTCTGTCATCTGCAAGGCACTGGGGAGGAGGGTTGGTAGGATGAGTCTTGGACTTCCCAGGGAGTTTCAGCAGCCGGAGGGGTGTCTGAGAGCTAGAACCTCCCACAGGGGGAGAGAGACTCATGTCTTTTGGGAAGGGGCTTGCACTGGTACTCACCACATTTAGTCATTGGTGGGATGGTGACAAATGGTGGCACATGGGAGATGGGGTTGCTCCCTTTAGGAAAACAACTGAGGGCACATTCCTAGGCCATGACAAACCACCTCCACCCATTCAGTTCAGGCACCCCTGGCCCTGGCCTCCCTCCAGGAAGGGTTTGATACCTTCCTCACTCCAGCACAACCCTTCCGGTCCAGGGCCCCACACTAGAGCCCCCACTCAGCCCAGCTCCTCCTTAGCTCAAATTCTCCCCCACTAATCCCCCACCCCTCTATTCCAGAGCTTCCCTCAGCTCACATCTCCATGGCTATAGCCTAACACCCCCCAACTCAGTCTGGGTCCCTAAGACTTCCCAGGGCATGTGCACCTGGACCCCTGTCCCAGGTGTGCACTATGTGTTCTGTTCCCCACAGCTCTCAGAAAAGAGACCACATGTCTATAGGCTACATCTGTATTGCGGGGTCCCCCGGGGACACCACTAATCTTCTTCCTCCGTCTCCGCCCCTTCTGTCCCTTCCCCTTCACCGCCCCCTGAGGTCTCTTGCGTCTCTGTAGCCTGGGAGGCTGGCATGCTGGCCACAGATGCTGTCTTCTTTTCACTCGTCGCTCGGTCCTTGGAGAGCAGCGAGACTGTCCTCGACAGGTCACATTTACCCGCCAAGAACCGTGGCATGTGCAGCAAGTCCTGGCGCTTGGCCCACCTGGCATGGAGGGGATGCTCTCAGCCCAGCCCCCCGCCCGCTCCTCAGGGCAGGTACCTCCCCAGTCCAGCCCCACTTGCCAGAACAAGCAGATGCTGCAGATCAGGAAAAGGAGGCCACCACACGTCCAGCCCAGGGCCCACATGTGCTTCCTCCGCATATTTTCTGGACAAAGGAGGGAGATTAAGACACCAGGAGGGAGAGTCCCAGTCACTAGACCCAGGCCCTGGCACTCCAAGACATCGAGGTACTCACCATCTGGACGCTGGTGGTAGCAGACCCCATCCCGGTAGCAGCATCGCAGGCGCAGGCAGAGGTTGGGGTTCTCGATTGCCGCCTGACCACCACAGCTCTCACGATCCCACACATCACCCTCACAACCTGGGGACACCACCAGTGGTTAGCCTCATCACAGAGCCTGGCCTCAAAGACATTGGACATCAGAGTCCCAAGGCCAGGCCCAGTAGCTGCCTGCCTAGTGCTTATGCCCTGTAGGATCCAAGAATCCAGAACTCTGACCTTCCCAGAAAGGGGTTCCCTTTCCCTCTCCTCACACACAGGGATCCCGCAGCCCCTCCCTCAGACCACAGTTCTTCCTCCCCTCCTCTTCACACACAGGGCTCCCCTATCTCCCTCCTCCTCATACACAGGATCCCCCAGCCCTTCCTCCTCACCTCCAAGGGTCCCCACAATCTCTCTCCACTCAGGCCCAGGGATCCTGTCCCCAGGTCCTCCTCCCTCAGACCCATAGTCCAGCCTCTCAGCACTCTTTTCTTTCAAACCCAGGGTCCAGGCCCCCAGCACCGTGTTCCTTCGAAACCAGGCTCCAACCCCCTCCTCCCTTAGACCCAGGAGCCCAGGGCCCCTGCCCCTCCCCCCTCAGACCCAAGGGTCTAATCTGGGCTTCGCCTCCCTGGAGGACCCAAGATTTCAGGCCACTGCTCACTCCATGGATAGAAGAATCCCTGGATTCCATTCCCATCTGTGAGAGAAAAGGGCCAGTGTTGGGAGCTGTGTGGAGGCCAAGGAGGCCCCTGCTCAGCTCCCTGCCTTCTCAGCTCCCTCACCTACTGAGCCCTGCAGCAGCAGGAGCAGGCCCAAGCCCAAAGCTGGGATCCCAAAGCCCACCATGTCGCCTCCCCAGACCCCTGGGGCCACTGTGGGAAGAGTCCTGGAAGGACATCACCCAAGCAACCAGCTGGGCCCCGCCCACCTGCCCACCTGGCCCCCAGGATTCTGAGTTCTGTTGCTAGGGAGTCCCCTTTGCAACGAGGAGGGGGCTCACACTGACCTGGCCACACCCTGATAGAGGGAGTCAATTCTTTAGGGACCAGGTGGAAGAGGCAAGACGGGGTGGGGTCTCAGGTTTAGAAGGGACTCCTTAGCAACTTTGGGCAAAAAAAGACAAGTCTGGAAGGGCCTATGGGTCTGAGGCCTCTCCTCCTTGTCACCCAGGAGCCCCTGGGTGTGGGGTTCTGGGAGACCTTTTTGGCTGGGGAATCCCTTTCCTTTGTAAACTGGCACCTAAGAAGGTGGCTCCCCTGCCCAAAGGCTCAGGAAGCCCTGTTGCTAGGAAGTCTTTCCCCTTAGCAACCAGGGGAAAGGGGGACTTGAGATACTAAAGGCCTCACTGAGCCCCATTGTTAGGGAAGGTCCCCCCGGCAACCAGGAGACCCAGGAGGAGGGTGAGACCATGGGACTGGAACCTTAGGCAGATCCCCTGGTTCCACAGGGTCCTGAGAGCAGCTTTTCCTCACAGGCCACCCCAGTCCTCCCATCTAGGGAATGTGTTCCCCAAGGAAGGGGCTGGTGAGCCCCTGCTGAAACCAGAGGGCCTGTGAAGGTCACTCCTGGCAGGAAGTTCCGAGTTCCTGTCTTTGGCTGGAGGCTGGGCACTGAGGAAGGTGTCCCCTGGGGTGGGATCATCAAGTCTCCTTTTTGCACTCCCCCAATGATTGGGGACAGACTTGTCTTCCAAGAGGAGGAAGCCAGACTGGGGGAATAGGTTGGGACCACGATTCCTGGTTCACCCCCTCAGCAGCCATTCAGCTTTGCAGCTTAGTGAGGAGGGAATCTCTCTCCTGGGACAGTCTCCATTTGAGCTACAACTCCAGAGTCTGAGGGACAAGGGGGTGGGGAGCCCTGACACCTGCATTAGCAGGAGCCAAGGAATTGGAAAGTCAACTCCTGGGTCTCAGGGAGGAGGGGCTGGGGCCTTGATTCCTGGTCTAGTGGAAGGATAGTCAGCCAGACCCCGGTCCCAGAAAGCCCAGGCTGACTCCCTGCCTTACCAATCTCTCCTGTAAACATCCTGGTGTGTGCTGAGTGGGTCCTGGGCTGCCTTCGTCAGAGATGACACAGGTCAGAGGGGGCTCGGCAGGGGGCCGGGGATGGGGGTCAGAGGGGTTGTGGGGCTGAGGCTGGGCAGCTGCTGACCATTTCCTGTGTCAACATCATCTGGTCCCACTTCCCAATTCCCGGGATTCCTCAGGGATCAAGGAGGGGGTGGGGGGGTGGGGCCAGCCTGCCCTGGACAGTGGCTTGGGACTGGGGGGCCCCCGCCGTCATGGCCTTCACCGCTAATGACAGGTTTGGGCCGCCTCTGTGGCTCGCCTGCCTCATCACCCCCCAGAGGCCAGACAGGACCCCCCAGGGACAGACAGACAGGAGGACACACACAGCCTGGGACCTACTGACCTCACACCCTGTCAGCCCTGCTTCCCCCAGGGGCCAGCACATGCACAAGGACTCTGCCCCCCACATTCTGGCAGCATTTCCCCCAGTGCCTGTGGCCACCCTCAGGCTTCTGGCACCCCGGCTGCTCCCATCTCTGAGCTGATCTCTAGCTTCCATCATTTTTTGGCATCACTGCCTTCTTGTGCTCCTGTCAGTTTCTGTTTATCTCTGTCTGTTCTCTCATTCCTTGGGATTTCCCCACTCTGGGCTCTGGGTCTCTTTTTCAGTCTTCTGTCCCCCCTTATTTCTTCAGAAGTAGCCAGGTGTCCCCCCACTGGCCTGGGGAAAACTCAGGAGTCCAGAGCAATTCCCTGCTCTCCTACCCCATCTATGCCTCCTGCAGCCACTCTGTGGGGTGAAGGGGTGGGGATGAAGACTGACCCCCACAATTCAAACAGAATAAGAAATTGGGACTCTTGAATTGTCCCTAACTCTTGACCTCCCCCACTCAGAGCACTTCCCAGAGTGCAGAAAAGCCACAAGTTTTCCCTCCACCTTTCTCCAACTAGGATTTAGGGCCTGGACTTCCTGGTCTGAGGCAGGCGGGTCTGGGGGCCTGGACCCCTAGAGCCCTGGAAGTGGAAGGGGCTGGCACTACCAGATTCCTGTTATTGCTCCTGCGCTGGCCCCTGGCCAATCCCCCCCATCCCCTCAGACTAGTCCATCCCCTAAGTTGGTGGCCTGAGTCACCTTGGCTGGCCCCGCTGGTCTGGGGGGGGCTACGTCAGCTCTCCCCTCACTGACGCAGCCTTGGGCCCCCCACACTGACTCAGCCCTCAGCCGGAAACAGGCCCCCTGAGGGGTGGAGACTCAGTGGTCAGAGACCTGGGTCCTAGCCTGGTCTGGGGGGCCCCTGGAAGGGGTGGCTATGACACTAGGAGGCAGACAAAGGGCTCTTACCTGAGGCGATGAGGTCATGTCCCACCATGGGGGGGCTGTGACTTCACCTCCTCAGGGACCTGAGCAGAGGCCCCTCCAAGGGTGGTGGATGGGGAGGGGGAAGCCTCCAGCTGCCATTCACCCCCAACCCCCCTGCCAGCCCAGCACAATTTCCTAGGCTGGGCACAGAGTCTGCAGGGAGACCTGGAGAGGTCTTCCTATTTCTTCCTGTTCTCTATTCAATCCCATCTTTCTCTGCCATCTAGATCCTGGGGGGCAGGCACTTGGGGACTTGGATTGGTGTCCTTGTTCCTTGCCTGCTGAGTCCCATGTTCTACTGCCCCCATATACCTGACACTCACCCACTGTGCTCTGGGGTGGGCATCACCATCTCCCCTAAGACTATGTGCCTCTCTCACCTATTGGATGCCTCTCCTACTGGACGTTGCCCCCCTACCAGCTGTGTCCCCCATTCTCATTTATCTCTTCAGCTCACCACCTCAGCCTCTCCCCCAACCTCCCCTTCTCTGCCAAAGGCTACATCTTTTTCTCTCTGTCCCTAGATGTGTTAATAAAAATTAATGAGAATAATGATGGTTACCACTGATGGAGTGCTTTGTTCTTTATGTGAATGAGCTCACTTTATCCTCATTGTGGGGTTTGGAGTGTGGGACAACTCACTGTTCCCATTTCACAGATGAGGAAACTGAGGCATATAGGGGCAGAGTCACATGTCTCTTGGTCCTGTCTCTGTTCTCTTCCATCATCATGTCTCCCCCTATCTCTCTCAGAGAGGCTCACCGTCTCTTTGCCCTCACTGCTGAGTTCCCAGTATCTCAGCATCTCCATCACTCTCTGCCTTCTTCTCCCCATCTCTGTCTCCTGAGGCCTCTCCATCCTGGTCCCTGCCCTTCTGCTGTGTATTTCTTCGGCTGCCTGCCTCCTCTCCTCTGAGTCTTGGTGTCTGCTCATTTCCTCTTTATGTCTCTATAAGTTACCTCCTTCTGTCTCCATGTCACCCTTTGATCTCTAGCTCCCAGAGCCTCTCCCTTCTGTCTCTGTTCCTCTCTGCTTCTCTGGACTATCTCCCTGGTTGCCTCTGCCTCTTGGCTTCTGTTTTGGCGTCCCCATCTCCACGTGTCTCTGCTTCCCCCCCTCACTGTCCCTTGGAGTTTCCCTCTCTTGTGCATCCATCTCCACTAGGCCCCTGTGTCATCCTGGCCAGCCTCTCCCTTCTCCTCCTCTGCATCTTTCTGCCTGTCCTGGTCCAGCCAGACCCCCACCCACAGTCCAGCCCCAGATCTTGAGTTGTACATGTCTGTTCTAGCCCGTGGAGGTGGAGGGAGGGGACGCCAATGACCTCACCAGACCCTTTCAGACCACCCCCCCTTTCCCTTTTCAACTTTTCCAACTTTTCCTTCCGTGCCCTCCTCTGAGCGGGCCTGAGCCCTGAGAGGCAGCCGGCTCCTCTGAATGGAAAAGGCAGGCAGGGAGGGTGAGTCAGGATGTGTCAGGCCGTCCTCCCCTGCCGCCTGCCCCCCGCCCGCCCGCCTCGGCCCCCTATATAACCCCCCAGGCGTACACACTCCCTCACTGCTGCGGCCCTGCTGCTCACAGCACATGCCTCCCCTCCCCAGGTCGCGGCCCAGCTGACCCTCCAGGGCTCCCCCTGGCAGCGGACAGGGAAGGGTTAAAGGCCCCCAGCTCCCTGCCCTCTGCCCTGGGGAACCCCTGGCCCAGTGGGGACATGAACTGTAAGTTGGTTCAAGTTCATGGGTGGAGGGGACAGGGAGGGAGGAAGGAAGGGAGGGAGGGACTGATGGGGGGGCAGACACCATTGAGTAGGACAGAGAGGGACACAGGAGAGACAGAGAGCCATGGGGAGGAAAAGAGATTCCAAGAAAGCAGGAGGCTGAGAAGAGATGAGCAGTGAGAGACGCAGAGACAGATGAAAACAACAAGTCAGGGACTCAGCGAGAGGGACCGATAGACCAGACAGTGCCCGGTGACGGAGAGAGAAATGGGGATTCATAGACAGGGACAGAGGGACAGATGCTGGGAGCTTTTCCTAAACGGCCCGGGGCACCCAGAGAGTCCGCGGGGACTCGGAGCCGCAGACATTCAAGGACCCCGACAGAGAGGTGTCGGAGGGAAACTGAGGCAGAGTCTGAAAAGATAGCAAGCCCGGGAACGGGATCCAACCAGGGGGAGGAAGAGGGACGAGGCATGGACAGAAGGCTCAGAGAGCCAGATGCGGGCGGACAGACGGACAGAGGGCTAGCCGGCCGGCCTGGGAGGGGTGGGAGGACGGGCTTGGCGAGAAACGACCAGGGGGCGGGCTGGGGGTGTGCTGAGGCGCGGGCGGCCCGGGAGTGCTGATTGGCTGGCAGGCGGCTGGGTGGGCGGGGCTGGGTGGGTGGGCTGCCGGGAACCCAGGCAGAGCCCGCGAGCCCCAGCTCGGTACCCGGCCCCGGGCACTCGCTCTTCCCTCCCAGACCCGCTTCTCTCTACTCCCAGGTGCGCTGCGGTCTGTCCCAGTCTCCGCGGCGCGCTTTGGCGGGGTCCTGAGCAGGGGCATTGCGAGGGCGGTGCGGAGAGGGCTCCGCGTGTGCAGTCTTAGTCCTGGTCTCCGGCTCCCTCCCCTGCTCCCAGTCCTGCGCGGGCTCCCGAGGCCCGGGGAGGGGGCAGGTTCTGGCCTGTGCCTCCCCCCTCATGCCCCGCCCCTGGGCCCAGATTCCGGCGTCCGGGGGCGGACGGGAGACGCCCGGCCCGGCCCGTCTACCCGCCCGGGGCCGCGTCTGCTACGACGGGCGGGGCAGCCAGAGCCGGAGAGGGAGAGGGAGGCCCGCCCCGGCTAGCGACCTGCCTCGGGCGCTCCATTCAGGGACTTAAGCCCTCCAGCTCCTCCTCCCTCCGACCCGAGGGTCCAGCCCGGGCCTGAGCTCTCTGCCTCCTCCGCCCAGGTGTTTGCCGCCTGTTTCTGGTCGTACTGAGTCTGTGGCCAGATAGGGCTCTTGCCCCTGGGCCACCACCTGGGCCTCCTCGAGCTTCGCCAGACCCTCGGGCCGAGCTGGACAGCACCGTCCTCCTTACCCGCTCCCTCCTAGGGGACACTCGGCAGCTGGCTGCACAGCTGGTAGGAGAGACTGGGCCGCACCAAGACAGGATGACAAGGATGGGGAATAACAGAGCAGTCTTGGGGCAGGCCAACTGGGGGACTTCTGGGCTCTAAGGGTGGCACAGTCAGGAGAGGGAGGACTTTGAGGTGGAGGCAGGGGGCGGAGGCGCCCCAAGGCTTGGTGGAGGGGTCCCCCCACAGCTCTTTTTCTCACCAGAGAGATAAATTCCCAGCTGAAGGGGATCACAACCTTGATTCTCTACCCACCCTGGCCATGAGTGCGAGTGCACTGGGAGCCCTGCAGGTATGAGCAGGGGAATGGAGTGGAGCAAGGGGGTGGAGGAGGCAGGCACCAAAGGGAAGAGGACAGGGAACATGGGGGCATTGGAGTGAGTTGAGCCTGCAGTTCCCTAATGCTCCTGCCCCATCCCCAGCTCCCTAGTGTGCTGACACGACTTCGAACTGACCTGCTCTCCTACCTGCGCCATATACAGTGGCTGCGCCGGGCAGGTGGCCCTTCCCTGAAGACCCTGGAGCCCGAGCTGGGCACCCTGCAGGCCCGACTGCACCAGCTACTGCGCCGGCTGCAGCTCCTGGTATGTCCTGGCTCTGACATCTGACAATCCCAGACCCTGATCCCTGAGACCCCAAGAACTTTGTAGCCTGAGACTTTGTATCTTAAGACCCCAGGCCCAACTGCAATACCTGTGCTTTGAGACCTCACCCTGTGTCTCCAAGATCCTATGTCCCTGAGATCCTGAGTCCCTTGGTTCCAAAATCCTGCCGAGAAATTCCTGACCCTTCTCCAAGACCTTGAGACTCCATAGTCCATACTCTCCTTCCTGGCCCCAGAATTGCAGCCCCTGAGGTCCAAGACCTCCACTGTGAAGCCCTTTACCTCACGACTTGGAGACCTTGTTCCCAAGACACCAAAAACCATGACCATCCAGACTCTCCGCACCCAGACCCTTGCCCTAGCATCCTGACAGTTCGAGGCCTCAGCCCCAGACCCTAATATGTAAGATCATTACCCAATGGAGACCCTGGCTCTACAAACCCCAGATTTTAAGAACCTGGATCCTAAGATCTCAGACTGTAAAACCCTAGACCCTGAGCCCTGAGTCCCTATGTCTCATCCCCCAGATCTAAACCCCTGAAACTTCAGATCCATAAGTTCCCAAGACACTGAAATCAGAAGACTTCAGACACCAGTTCCTGGGCTTGACCCCAATGACTCAGGATCTCAAATACCAAATTCTAACTCTGAGATACCAGCCCTCACCTTAACTTGATCCTACCTAGAGACCCTAGATCTAAGACCCCAGCCCTGAGATCCTGGGCCTGACCTCAGACTTGAGCCTGCACACCTAAGATGCTGTCACTAAAACCCTAGCTCCAAGGTTCTAGGCCTGACAACCCCTAGCCCTCACCTGGAACCAGGATCCCAGCCAGCCCTGCTTCTATAGACCTTGCTCATAAACTCCAAATTTGGTCCTAGAAGCCCATCCTTAAGATGGCAACCTTTTGAACCCAGTCTCAATTCTGTGAACCCAAGACCTTGGAGAGCTCCCTGCAGATACCTATTACCCATCCACAGACTCTGCAAATATGCAGCCTGGACTTCCTCTACCCAATCTAATAGAGCTCCTTCCCTGGTCCCCCACTGCACCCTCTGCCTGATGCTAATGTGAACTCTCCCTACAGATGTCCCGCCTGGCCCTGCCCCAGGCACCCCCAGACCCACCAGTGCCCCCTCTGGCCCCACCTTCCTCGGCCTGGGGAGGTGTCAGGGCAGCCCACGCCATCCTGGGGGGGCTGCATCTGACACTGGACTGGGCTGTGCGGGGACTGCTGCTGCTGAAGACGCGGCTGTGACCGGGACCCAAAATCACCATCGTCCTTCAAAGCCAGATCTTATTTATTTATTTATTTCAGGACTGGGGGCACAGCAGCCAGGTGCTACCCCCATCTTCTCCCCCTAGCAAGATATAGTTCTTCCATGAGATCTGGGGAGGGGGGGAACATCTGTACTTTATTTATACTTATTTATTTAAGCAATGGAATGCAGGAGGTGAGAGTTCTCCTGGGTCCCTGAGAAGGAGGAAACTGAGATCCCAGGTTCTTGGCTCTCTGAGAAGTCTGTCCATAGGGCCTTCCTGGCTCCTACCCTCTGGGTCCAGGCAGGACCATATATTATTTATTAAACAATTACTTCTTGTGTTGGGGTGAGGGGGGAGGGAAGAGGGAAGCCCGGATTTTTGTACAAAAATGTGAGACATCTTTGTGACACAGAGAACAGGGAGGGAATTAAGTTTGTCACACATAGGTGGCTAGTGGTGATTTCTCTGAAGCCTGGGGCTGGACAAGGGGCTGCCTAGGGCAGGGACAGGGGGAGGTCCTAAGAAGGCTGTCAGGGGAGGGGAGGCTGACTGGTGGCCAGAAAGTTCTGTAAAGGCAGAGTGTAAGACTCAACCTGACATCCAGAACTTCCCAGGTTCTCAATAAATATTTAATGGAAGGTTCCAGAAGGTCACTGACCAATAAGTTCAAGGTCATTTATTATGGCAATGTTCACAATATCAAATTGGAACCAAATAGATGTCTAACAGTGGGGGATGGTTAAATAAAACATAGCACCCACGTGATGGAATACCAGCCAGTCACACAAGGGAGGCCATGGGGAAACTACCTCAGTGTTGGGGGCACCGCTGAGGCAGGAGGATCACTTGAATCCAGGAATTCCAGATTTCTGTGAGCTAGGCTGAAGTCAAGGCACTATAACCTGGATAGCAGAGTGAGACTGTCTCAAAAAAAATAAAAAAAATTAAAAATAAATACAAAGGAAACCACCAGAGAAAAGATACAGAAACCACTGAAGGAATCCTAATTTTACATTTCTCTTCCTATACGTATGGATTAAAGAAAAAAAAAAAAGTTCCTGGAGAGAAATACAACAAAATGTTGACAGAGACTCTTGGCAAGGTCAATGGTGAGAGATGGGATTGAAGGAGACTTATCATTTATGCTTGTCTGTATTTTTTGGAATTTCTACCATGACTGTGTATTTTGCATGACACATTTAATAATAAACACTGTTTTTAGAGTGACATATACCAGCCTTCCCTTTCCCCACAAAAAGCCCTTACAATGCCACAAGACTTACTGGGAGCTGAATCCCTACCCTGGGCCATGCTTTGTGTGTGTGTGCTCTTTAGGCAATTCTCCTGGACCCTCGAATATGCCCTGTTTTCAGGTGAGGGAAACTGAGGCTCAGATAGGGATTAGAGGTTCTGTTGTTCCAGGTCCCACAACTCAGGAGAGGGGGCTGCAATTCTGCTCTAGGTCTGGCTCATTTCAAGGCTTGAATCCCCCCTCTTTGCACTGAGGTGCAGGAACTGTGGACCTGGGTGCTTGTACACCAGATAGGGGAAACTGAGGCTGAGGCTCAGCGCCTCACTCAGGGTCTAGAACAGGGTCAGCAGCAGAGTTGGGACTATAAGGCAAACCCTTTAGTTGATCATCCATTTACAATAAAGTAAGAGACTCCCACGAGAGTCCTTGCTGTCACCAGTTTGGGTCTAGGGTGGAGGTGGCTCAGCCTGGTCCTGGGGTTCTGATTCTCCTGTCTCAACCCTCAAGAACTCAGGCTTTATCCCCAGAGAAAGGAGCCCACAGCCCTCAAGAGCTCCTAGGAAAAGTGCCCTTTGGGCCCGATGAGGTCACAAAGCCCTTCCAGAGAAGGCTCCTCCCCCAGGCTAGAGCTGTCCACCCTCCCGAGGCCATGGCCCAGGCCGAACCTCCCTGCCCTGGGGCAGCCCCATTCTCCGTAACTGCTGAGCACCCAGCATCTGAGAGGCCTGAGGGTCCAAAGCCAATGGGCTGAGGTGGTGCCGGTCACATGCCTGGGTCTCAGGTCCCTTAGTCAGTATCCCGCCTGCCACTTCTGTAGCCACCATGAACCGGCCTCGGAACATCAGGCACTTCGAGCCACCCCACGGCCACTCGAAGTGGGTCCCCATTCTAGGGGAGCTGCAGAAGACCCTCCAGAAGGGCGAGTACTTGCCCCTCCGCCCGCTGCCCATGTTCGAGAGTAACTTTGTCCAGGTCCCCAGCTCCGGCACCCTGCGGGCTGGGAAGGGCAGGAGGGGACCAAGACCACCTGGCTTGGGGGATTTTGAGAGGGATGGGGATCTGGGCTTCCACAGCTGGGGGGCTTGAGCTGGAGGTGGCAGAGGCTTGTTAGAGGAAGGTATGGTCCCAGCCCCTGTTCCCGGCCACTCCAGGTGACAAATCGTGGTGGCCCTGTGTATGTACATCATGGAACCAACCGGCTGACCATGGGCGTGGCCGCCTCCCTGCCAGGCCTGATGCTGCCTGACATCTTGCTGATCGCCCGGCACCCCGAGGGCAGGGAATGTGCAGGCCTCGTCCTGACCAGGTGCCTTCCTACCCCCATCCCCAGCCTGCCCCTCTGCTGCCCTCTGCTCTAGCCATCTTTTCCTCCACCCCCCCAGATTGATCCCCCTGGACCTTGTCCACCTCTATGTCCATGACTTTTTCACCTGGCGCCTGAAGCTGCGCCTGGTCACTGGCCGCTACTACTACCTGGAGCTAGAGGCCCCAGACAGTGAGGTGGCCTTTCTGTTTGACCGTTGGATCCGCCTCATCAACCTGCTTCGGGAGCCTACAACCACCTGGACCCCCAGGACTATGCACACACCACCCCTGGATGTTTCCCTGGCTGAACCTCCTGCCTCTACCTGGCACCTCCAGGTGGGGGCCAACTCCACAAACAACACAGGGCGGCAGCCCTAGGAATACACAATCTGGAATCCAGAGGGAATTGGGACCAACATCCCAATTTCAGGGTCCTGGGGGAAATGGGGCTGGTATCCTACACAACTAGGTTTGAGGGAGGAGGGCACAGACCCCCGGAGACAGATCCCTGGGTCTGAGAGAGAATGGACTGGGGAATTGGATCCCTGGGTCTGAGGGAGGAGGAGCTGGGGGACTATACCACTGGGCTAAGAGAGGAGGGGCTAGGGGCTGGGAACCCTGGGTCTGAGGGAAGAGGGCTGAGGACCTGGACCACAGGCTGGAAAGCTCATGGAGATGTGGAAACTGGAGAGGGCAGGAGCCCCTCCTGACTCCTCTTTCCTCTCCACAGGACCCACACCTTTGCAAACGTACAGGTGAGCAGACCCTGCCACCCTCAGGCTTCCTCTAGGCCTCATGTTCTCTAGCCCAGGTGATGACAGAGCTTCAGCACCTGGGCTCTTTTTTTTTTGAGACAGAGCCTCAAGCTGTCACCCTGGGTAGAGTGCCGTGACATCACAGCTCACAGCAACCTCCAATTCCTGGGCTCAAGCCAGTCTCTTGCCTCTGCCTCCCAAGTAGCTGGGACTACAGGCATCCGGCACAATGCCCGGCCATTTTTGGTTGCGCCATCATTGTTGTTTGGCGAGCCCAGGCTGGATTCAAACCCGCCAGCTCAGGTGTACATGGCTGGCGGCTTAGCCCACTGAGCCACAGGCGCCAAGCCAGCACCTGGGCTCTTAACCCTCTCATTGGGCAGAGGCCTTCATTCACTCCTCAGGGCCTGATCTTTTGTCCTCAGCTCAAGGCCCCTGACCAGGGTCTCTCTCTTCTCTTTCCAGTCACAGTTGCCCAGCCCTCCCTTCCTTATAAGACACTGACAGCTCAGAGACAAAAGAAGGTCAAGGTGAGCTGGATGATGGCAGGCCCAGTGGTGTCTGGGGCCCAACAGGTGACTGCCCCTCCTCTGACTGTACCTTTCTCCCCTATCTGCCAGACCCTCAAGCGAAGATTCAGATCTCAGGCTGTGGGTGACTCCGTGCCCCTCATCTGGTCACAGCTGGAACATGCTGATGTTAAAAAGAAATCCACAGAAAAGAAGTGGGCTGGGGGTCTTGCTGCCTGTGAGGGCTGGGAGGAGGGGGACCCTGGCCTGGATGGTACTCAAGTCCCACAATATTGCTTCTACAGGCCTCACTCAGACATCCATGCTGATAGGTCTCGCACCCAAATCCACACTTCTGGTAAGTAAGAACATCCACCTCCCTCTGCCTCCCTCTACCACGTGTGCAGCCTCCTGTGGCTCTGGTCCTCTCCCTGGAGGCTCACACTGCTTCCTTTCTGCACAGAAAAAACCAGCATCACCATCAGGACCATCTTCAGCATCATTTCCAGCACCATCAACCAGGCACAGTCATCTTCAAAGGCCAGCTGGTTACTAGGGGCATGGGTCAGGCTCTGGGTCTCAGGGAGGAGACTCTGGGGGCCCAGACCCCTGAGTGTGAGGGAAGAGGGGCTGGAGGCTGGGACCCCTGGGTCTGGTGGTCTGACATCCACCCCGCCCATCTGTCCACCTACAGGCCTACACATCTGACTCTGATGAAGCCACGGGGCAGCGGCGTTTACTTGAGACCCCGTCACACTGCCTCTCAGATGAGGGTCCTGATTTCTTCTTTCCGGGCTCCTATGGTCACTTGCATACACACTTGTGGCAGCCCAACATCGAAGATCTTATGGACTTTGAGTCCAGCACTTTGTCCTCCACCTCCTTCAGCCCAGTTTCCTTCCCTCCTGCTGCATTCCTGTCCACACCCTATTCCTTCCCCAGGGCCAGTGAAAAGCCTAGGTTCATGGGCTTCCGGCAGGGGCAGGGGCCACCAGCCTCCCAGAAAGCCCCATGTGTCTCTGTCCCATCTTATAAGGCCCCATTAGTGGTTGACCGATCCCAGAAGATCCCAGCTGTCCCTACTCTCTCCCGGAAGGCCCCAGCACTCCATCCTCTGCCCTGGAAGGCCTTGGCTGTAGCTGGGCCATCCCAGAAGGTCTCCACCATACCTGGCCCCCCTCAGAAGGCCCCACATGGATTGGCTATTCCTCCAAAGACCCCAGCCATACCTCCTTCATACTGGAAGGACCTATCTGTATTGGCTGTCCCCCAGAAGGCCCCACCTGCACCTGCTCTTCCCCCAAAAGCTGTGTCCTATTCTGTCCCAAATGGGGAATCTGGTCCATCCCAGAAGCCTCTGACCTTACCTACTCAAGAGGACATGGCACTTGGCTTGCCCATCTCGAGTGGGAAGGTCCCTGTGGATTTTGATATTGCACCAGCAGGAATTCCTGGGAGGGATATGCTCCAGAGAAGCAAACCTGAAGGGAAACCTGAGCCAGTGGTAATGGTGGGCACCCAGGAGATGAATGTGGTGGAGATGAGGACCCAGACAAAGGCCCTGGAGTTGCCCTTCAGCATGACCCAGAGGAAGTCTGAGGAAGTTGTGATCAGCAAAACCCGGGAGATGACCATGGAGGGCTTGAGGGGCTGGGGGAAGTCAGAGGACAGGGTCCGCCAGGCACAGGAGGAGGTGTCCATGGAACTGCCTGGCCTGAGGTCCAAGGAGATGGAACAGCAGAAGAGATGGGTCAGGATGAAGGAGCTGGCCATTCAGGGCCCTCCTGAAGAACACAGAAGACCCTTCTCGGTGGAAGGGCTCGCTCTTGCCAAAATGATGATCATAGCAAATTCCAAAGAGCAGCGCTTGAGACCCACTTTGGTCTCACTTCCTTCCTGGCTTTCAGTGACTTCCCATGCCTCTACTATGCCAACGGGGGGCTCAATGCTCACCAGCACCAACCAGCGGTCCTCGCTGCAGGGGCCACCAGTGATGGTTAGGGAGTGGCCAGAGTCACAGACTTGGGTGAAAGAAAATAAGCAGCCATATACAGAGATGCAAGAGCTGCCCTGGGACAGAGCAAAGCTCCCCAAGGTAACCCTCCACTCCAAGCCCACCTCCAGCAGCCCACAGATGGAAAATGTCTCCCAGATGCCCATCCCTTTGCCTGCCTCGAGGTGGGAGGATTTATCTCCATCGCCCCTCCTGGACACCCCCACCTCAAGAATGGAGGAGACCACAGCCAGGGTGCTCCAGCAGCCCATGAGGACAAATCAAGAGCCTGTGAATGTGCTGAACCAGCATCCTCTAACTACAGTGGGGTCAGTCTCACAAATTATCTCACCTGTGGTAGTAGAAATTGGGAATATGAGGGACATGGCCATCAAGGTGGGGAAAACAAAGGAGGAGTCTCCCTATCTTTAATTCTCCCCCCAGGTCTTTGGGATTAACAACTAGCATTTACTGTCAGCTCTGTTATCTGCAAGGCAGAAATCTTTGTTCCCTGCTGTCACTTTATTCATGGACTCAGTGTATAGTGAATGCCAACTATGTGCCAGGCATTGCTCTAGGCAGGCAGTAGGGAGGTAGCATCCAACAACAGGGGTGGCAGTGGTGGGCTGTGCCACTGGATCCAGTGGGTGGAGACTGGGGACACTGCCTAACACCCTGTAACGCACAGGGCAGACCCCACCACAGCACAAGAAGGACTTATTGAGCTGGGATGATCATCAGTCTAAAGATCTGAAAGAGAGGGGAGGAAGACATTTGCCCCCCCCATGAAGACATCTGTTAGGAAAGCATCCTTGCAGAAGGGACACACACTGCCAAGTCCCTGAGGCAGGAGTGTGTGCAATGTGCTGTACCAAGAATGAGCTCCCTGGTATCCCAGAGGAGGAAATGCAGTCAGAGTTGTCACAGGAGGCATCAGTGACCCATCATATAGGAATCTGCAGACAATTTTAGGGACTTTGGCTACACTCTCAGCTGGAGGGTTTGGGACAGGAGAATAGCAGGAAGCAATTTATGTTTGAAAGGGCTCTCTGGTGGGAGTGTAGAGAATGCAGAGGGGATGGAGGGGCAGGATAGTGCAGAGCATTCTGTAGCTAACAGGGATAGAAATTCTTAGTAACAGGTGTTGAGAAGGGTGGGCTCAGGAGAGACTTAGAAGTGAGCCAGCAGATTGCTTCACATTATCAGGCACATGATGAGAGAGAAAGGCTGATAATGAGGAGGGCTGGGATGATTTGGGTCCCAGAGACCCGGAGGTTGTAGCAGAAGTGCAGTTAAAGTGGTTTCCAGAAGCTTAGGAATTCCTTTTGGGATTCTGAGATGTCCAGGGAGGATGCAAGGTAAGCACCTGGAGTTTAGGTGAAGCCATCTGGGGGAGTCACCAGCACGTGGACTTTAAGCTGTGAGTTTTGAGCAGTTCACTAGTGAGTAGAGACAGAGAAGAGACAGGTCCAAGGTGGTTAGGAAAAGAGGACCCAAAGTCAGAGAGTAAGCAGAGCAGCAAGAGCTGGGGATCCATTCCATATCAGATGCAATGGCCAGGTGACAGAAGGTGAGAACTGAGGTGACACTTCCAGATTTATCAGCACGGGATTGACATTGGAATTCCATTCCTCTGAAATGTCCATAAGAGGCAGATCTGTAGAGACAGAAAGTGGATTTGTGGTGGTGACTGCTAATAGGTTGGGGTTTCTTTTGGGGTAGATGAATATGTCCTGGAACTAGATAGAGGTGGTGGTTGCACAACGTGGTGAAATTTGATGAGATGGGTGTTTTCCCACTAGATGCATGCATACTTGTGCATGTATGCACAGCGGGGAGTCAGAGCTCTTGAGTAAACCCACTCCTTCCAAGGAGTTGACAGGAAAGAGAGGAGAAACATAGGCAGCTAGCTGCTGCAAGAAGTGGGCAGTGGGAGAGCTTCTCATCTACTGTATCTGGCTACTGATGTGACCAGTCCAGAGTCAGGCCCAATATTAACAAAGCAGGAAGGAAAGAGACTTAGCAGGGTCGAAGGGTAAATGAAGCCACTTGCCCAGACTCCAGGGTTTGTTTGCCTGCCCTGAAAGAGGGACATATTCATTGGGCACGGAGTTATTGAGCCTTTACTATAGCCCTGCCCTGCCCTAGGGAAATGCAACAGCGAAGTAAACGCACAGCAAGTCCTGCACTCTTCTGAGCCATGCAGCCCCTCCCCTCCTTAGAACCCTGGGTCCTCCTCTCTCCCTGCCAAGTCCCCCAAAGCCCTCTCTGGTCTCTGGCTTTCTTCCTCCCTGCAGCGGGTTTCAATAACAGGATGCAGGGGTCTCAACTTTAGGCGGCAAACTGTCCAGAGGAACCCAAAACGGCCAGGTACCGCCAAGTACCCCTGAGACCGGTGCACCCCGGGAGGGGGTGTCCCGGGAGCCCAGACACAACCATCATTCTTTGCTTTAATCCCACAGGTCCCCAGGGTGCTGTGCACCCCAACTGTAAGAAGCAGAGTGCTGAAAAGGCCGGTTGGGGAGGCTGCTCCCTCTCCGGTAGAGACAAGAGCTATCTGTAGATTTATATATGGGGGGCGGGGGGCGGGGCGGGGGGAAGCCCACGGAGTAGCCTAACCTCGCAGAGATTAAAAGCCTGAGTCTGAAATTCTGCCAAAGTCTTGCCTCGGTGGCTGTGTGTGCACGCGCGAGCTGCAAAGGGGGAGTCGGATGGGGCAGTGTTCAGCGACTGCCCCCTATTTTGAGCTGTCCCTACGCGGCCGCTCCCATTGGCTGGCGCTCCAGAGACCCCAGCCAATCCATTCCGGGGTCGTGATTTTCCTGCGCTGGGTGAGACCAATCCTCCTCCCCATCAGAAGCGAGGGGTACCCGGGGAACCGCAGACAGAACTGATCCGGTGACCTGCGGACATAAGTATGGTGAGGGCAGGATGGGTGGGGTTTCAGGGGTTTGGGGACCAGGAGCTGGGTGTGTGGGTAGGGGCGAGGGGCTCCCCTTGGGCCCCACGGAGCCCTCCTCCCTCTCCGCAGGAGCTGCCTCTTCCGTTTATGTTGGATGCTGATGCCCAGAAGCCCCCCATGGGAAAATGGTCAACGCCACCCTTCGACCCTCGCTTCCCCAACCAGAACCAGACCCGTAACTGCTACCAGAACTTCCTGGGTGAGACCCGGTGGGCCAGTTAGGAGGGAGCAGGGTGAGTGACAAGGGGAAGCAGGTAGGAGCGAACCCCACATGAAGACCCCAGAGACCGTTGGGTGGGAGGCGGAGTGGGCCCAGGTGGTAACAGAAAGCAGAGCCTGGCCTTAAGAGGGACGCCGGACGGACCACGACGGGCGGCAAGGGAGTTGGGGACCAGCCGCGGTCTGGGCGTGGCTGGCCGCATGGCCCCGCCCACTGCGCCCCACAGACTACCACCGCTGTGTCAAGGCCATGAACCGCCGGGGGAAGAGCACAGAACCCTGCGAGTACTATTTCCGCGTGTACCGGTCGCTGTGCCCAATCAGCTGGGTGAGCCGGCAGAGGGGCGAGAGGAGGGATGGGTGGAGGGCTCGGGCGGCTGAGGCTGAGCTGGCGCCCCTCTGCCCGCCTTCCTGTCTCCTCAGGTGCAGCGCTGGAATGAGCAGATCAAAGAAGGCACCTTCGCTGGCAAAATCTGACCGCCCGCGGCTTCCTCCAAGATCCGCCCCTGTGAGCCGGCATCTTCTCGCCTCCCGGAGACCCGAGTTCGGTGACCACTCAACTTCGCAATCTCTAAGCCGCAAATAAAGTTATGTCGTTGCTGATGTTTCTTTTGCTTTTTTGTGAGACAGAGTCTCAAGCTGTCGCCCTGGGTAGAGTGGTGTGACATCACAGCTCACAGCAACCTCTCTCTAGGGCTTGAGAGATTCTCTTGCGTCAGCCTCCCAAGTAGCTGGGACTACAGGCGCCCACCACAACGCCCGGCTATTTTTTTTTTTAATTTATTTTATTTTTTTGCAGTTTTTGGCCAGAGCTAGATTTGAACCTGCCACCTCTGGTATATGGGGCTGGTGCCCTACTCCTTTGAGCCACAGGTGCTGCCCAAAGCCTGGCTATTTTTTGGTTGCAGTAGTCATTGTTGCTTAGCAGACTTGGGCCGGGTTCAAATCTAGGTATATGTGGGTGGCACCTTTGTTGACTGAGCTACAGCACCGCTGATGTTTCTTCTTAATGCCCAGCCAGTGATGTGCTGACAGGGTAACTTTTTTCTTCCCTCCCTCCCTCCCTTCCTTCTTTCCTTCCTTCTCTCACTCTGTTGCTCCAGGTACAGTGCTGTGGCATGATCGTAGCTCACAGAAACTTCAAACTCCTGGTTTCATGTGCTCCACCTGCTTCAGCCTACCAAGTAGCTGGGATTACAGGCGCCTGCCACCATGCCCGGCTCATTCTTCTATTTTTAGTAGAGACAGGTCTCCCTCTTGCTCAGGCTGGTCTCCAACTCCTGAGCTCATCCACCTGCCTCAGACTTACAGAGTGCTGGGATGACAGGCCTGCACCACCACACAGGGCTGTGATGCTGGTTTTTCTGATAAGCAGGGTGGGGACAGCATGGCTGCTCCATCAGGTAGAGTGAGGACAGTCAGGGAGGGCCATGAGGTAGGAAGAAGGATCAAGCCATGAGACTCTGGTCCCCTCCCTTTCCATTCCACAAGTAGGGGCCTCATCTTGACAGCACCAGGCAACCAGCCCAGGTTCCTCCAGATCCCAACACTTTCCCACCCAGTGGGTTCCATGGAGCTCCTGTCAATCTCCACACACACCTGTCACTAAGTGTTTCCTATCCTGCCCTCTCATCTGGACCATTTCCCCAGCCTCTTCCCCCACCTCACCCCCATTCATGCTGTGGAAGGCACTGATAGGTCATCTTTGCGTACCCAGCACTTGCTGTACCCCACCACCACCACTTTCTGGGCTTTCCACCACTATCTATCATGCCCTTGGCCCTGCCCAGCACCACCTCTCTCCTAGAACATCAAGGTTCCAACACATGAGCCACTTATTTGCCACAGGGTCCCCTGAGCTCTTCACCTCCACGTGGTCAGCACCTGGGTCTAGGGCCAGAGCAGCCACCGACTCTGCTCTCCAACCTTGTGCTGGACAGTGAGACTAACTGACCAGAAGGACAGCTTGGGATGACCCCATGAAGCAGCTCTGGAGCTTCTGGAACAGGCCTGCTCCCTGGTCCCTCCCATGACACCATCACCCAGCTCTCCCATGACCTTTTCAAACTGTGAGCACCTTAAATTATTAAGAGTCCCTCTGAGTTTTCCTTGGCTCCTTCACCATCCAGTAGCCACAGCACTGAGCTGTACTCTGATTCCAGGTGTCTCTTATTGTGTGGCCTCTAACCAGGACAAGGAGAGCCACTTGACAGAGCAAGGGGGTGTTCTGACCTGCCAAGGTCTGGCCAGGAAACCAGTTTGCCTGGAGCACTGGCTTCCTGAGGCTGTCAGCCCCCCAACACACACTGGACCTTAGTGGCAAAAGCAGTCTCATAAGGCCCTATTTAACCTTGGAGTTCAAAGGTGACTGTGAATAGTCATGACTTGTGGGTAACCCTAGACAACCTTCTTGACCTATGTGAACCTGTTTCTCTAGCTGAAAACTGAGATAGCTCAGGGTCTTTTTTTTCTTTTTTTGAGGCAGTTTCACTTTGTCACCCTCCATAGAGTGCTGTGGCGCATAGCTCACAACAACTTTAAACTGTTGGGCTTAAGTGATCCTCTTGCCTCAGCCTCCCAGGTAGCTGGGACTAGAGGTGTCTGCCACAACACCTGGCTATTTCTAGAGTCTTGCTCTTGCTCAGGCAATCCAACCTCCTCAGTCCCCTTATCAAAAGAGGTGGGGCAGGCTGGGTACCTGTAGCTCAGTGGTTAGGGCACTAGCTACATGCTCTGGGCTGGTGGGTTCAAACCCAGCACTGGCCAAAAACAAACAAACAAACAAACAAAATAGCTGGGTGTTGTGGCAGACGCCCGTAGTCCTAGCTACTAGTGAGGATGAGGCAAGAGAATCACTTAAGCCCAGAGTTTGAGGTTGCTATGAGCTATGATGTCACAGCACTCTACTGAAGGCAACTAAGTGAGACTGTCTCAGAAAAAAAAAGAGGTGGCAGGAGGGGCAAGGTGAGCTCAGAGGGCTGGCTCTGCCCCATGATGACCTGTCCACCACCTGCCCTGCCTTCCTTGCCTAGGGCACACCCAGACAGGCCATCTCCCTATCTCTGACCAGGAGCTGAGACAGGCAGAGTATGCATGAGGGTACCGTGTGTGGACTTGGCTTAGAAGGGCCCATGCCTGCAATGTCTCCAGAGCCTTGGGTGATGTCTGTGCACACATCAATGAGAAGGGTCTGTCCCCAAGGGGCACAGTGGGGTGCCAGAACCAGAGAGCACTATCAGCTGTCCTTATTTCTTTCTGTGTGAGGGTTGCTGTGAGAGTTAAGAGACCATGTCAAGGGCCTGGTGTGGTTCATGCCTGTAATCCCAGTGCTCTGAGAGACAGAGGCAGGTGAATCCCTTGAGCCCAGGAGTTTGAGACCAGTCTGAGCAAGAGTGAGACCCTTATTTACTAAACACAGGAAAATTAGCCAGGCATTGGTGGTGGGCACCAGCTCCTGAGGAGGCAGAGACAAGAGTATCACTTAAGCCCAAGATTTTTTATTTTTTTTGCAATTTTTGGCCAGGGCTGGGCTTGAACCTGCCACCTCTGGCATATGGGACCAGTACCCTACTCCTTTCAACCACAGGCGCTGCCCCTTAAGCCCAGGATTTTGAGGTTACAGTGAGTTGGGCTGATACCCCAGCACTCTAGCTGGGGTACAGAATGAGACTAAGGAAAAAAATAATAAAAGAGAGACCAAGATGATATTGAGATAAGGGATTGAACCAGAAGCAATGAAGAAGTTCATTGTCCTGTCTCACATTCAGAGTAAAGCCCAAAACAACCTGGCTGAGGATGGCCCTATCAGTGCTACCTTCCCCAGACCCATCACCTGATAGGCAAGCCCCGTCAGTCTCATCTCTCAGTTTGGGCTGAGGTATGGGAGGGCATATGATTGTGAAGTGAGGGAAGGGCCCCCAAGTCCACTTGTGACCTTGGACAAGATACTCCACTTGGCCCAAACTCAATTACCTTGTCTGGAAAGAGGGGAGAATCCTTTCCCAAGATGTGACAGGTCTGAAGGTATTTTTATAAGAAGTTGTAGTGGTGACAGGGCTCCTGCCTAGGCACTCTAGTCCCCAGACCTCCTGCCCTTCACCCGTCCCCAGCACTCTCACAAGAGCTCTCAGGGCCAGGGCCTGCTCTGTACACCTCCACTTCCCAGCAAGACTAAGGGCCTCACCCTGACAGCCCTGCGAGATAAACATAAAGAACTTGTAAAGCTGTTTATACAAGGTTTAATAAAATAAAAAGTTCAAGTGCTTCCAACCGCCCCCCAACAAACCCCTTTCTGGTGTTGGGGAGGGGAGGACACCCCCACCCCATAGCACCAGGGATAGCACCATGAGAAAGACGAGGTCAAACCCGGCCTCCCTGAGACCTTTAGGGGGGTGGTGGTGAGGACATACCCCCCAGACACTCCCACACACTCCCTCCACCTGAAACAGTTGCTGAGAGCAAACCTGCTCCCTTCTAGGGAGTACCACCCCAGGTCAGGTCTACCTCCTCCTGAGGCCTGGGTTTCTGGGGAGAAGCCACAGGGTGGCCCCTACTCCCTTATGGCTTTGCTCCCTGGGGAGGATGTGGCTAAGGGAGGAGGATGGCTCCTGCAGTCCTGAGGTTGGGGCAGGGTGGAGAGGGCAGCAAATGGCCAGGGCTCCCTGCAGGGTGAGGGTGGCTCAGGGGTCAGCAGTCACAAAAGGTCAGGGATCAGATCCCTGGGGGTGTACAAACTAACCTCTTGCCCAGGGTCAGAGCTGTGGTGGGATGAAAGGTTAACTCCCTCCCAAAGGTCCAAGGGCTTTTTCTGGAGGTGCAGGAGCTAGGAGAGAGGCCCCTCCCTCCTGTCTGTCCTCCCACCGAGCCCATCACAGCCCATCTTCATGGACATCAAGGTCAATGGAGCCATGGCTGACCACTAGCCGCAGGCGCTTGGGTGGGGAGAAGGGGGTGAAAGCAAGGGCCTGCTTGGGTACTAGAATGGGACCTGGGGTCATGGCAGGGGCAGGGGTAGCTGGTGGGGCTGGGGCCAGGCGGCTGAGGTCCACACGCACCACATAAGGCAGCCCATAGCGCCGGGCCCAATGCCAGTCCTGCTGTGGGGCCCAGCGGGCATGAGGGTGCTGGCCTAGTGCCACTAGGGCCTCTGCCTGAAGGCGGCAGTGGGGGCCGCAGCCTCCCCAACGATGCAGGGAGACACGGGCAGCATGTGAGACAGGAGATGCTGGGGTCCTTTGGGGCCGGGGCCGCCGACGCTTCCGGGGCCGTACTCGAGGCTGGAACTGAGGCAGCCACTGGAGCCAAAGGGGTGAAGTGTCCGGGCGGGCACTACAGGGTGGCAGGTACAGGGGCTGGCAGGCAGCTATGGGGGTGAGGAAAGGCCACATCAGTAGGGCCCGGCAGACCCTTCCCTGGACACCCTAGACTCCTTCCTGCCACTCTCAGTTCCCTAAGAAAGGCAGTATGCACTGTGCCCTTGTGGGGTAAAAACATGTCCCCTCACGTCTCTGGTCATGCAACATGCCCTTCACAGGACAACATGATGAGACAGGCACATACTGGACAGTAAGGACCCCTCAGGGAACTGAGAGTGGCAAGGAAGAGTCTAAGGTGGGCAGAGAGCTCAGAAGTGGGACAGATGACCACAAAAGCAGGAAGTTAAGTTGAGGACGGGCTGCCAGGATGGCAAGGAGGGGTGCTTACCACAAAATGGGTCTCGGCGCAACAGGGATGGGTGGGCACAGGCCCATTGGCCTAGTAGGCCCTGCCAACCAGTGCTGCCAAGGCCTTGCTGCAGCCGCCGCTTTGTCTCCCGCAGCTGGTACTTGTCCTGGGCCCGTGGTGGCAGGACAGGTTCCCTGGGTTGCAATTGGAAAGCTCCTTCTCCTTTCCTGGAGGGCAAGGGCAGGGGAGAGGGTGGAACTGGGTGAATCAGGGATAGAACCTGAGGAGGATGCATTTCCAGACTCAGAGACTCAGGGCCTGTCCTGACCAGGCAGACTCTGCCTATTCCTTACCCCATCCTCACCTCTCACAGGTATAGCATTCACAGTGCTCATTCTTTTCACCGAAGAAGCCCTCGCCATAGAAGCACGTCACCTCATCCCCAGGCTCGATGTCCCGGAGTACCTTCACACAGGCTGCATTCCCATCTGCAGGCACAAACTGGGGGCCATGCCCACTCAGCACCCCAACCTAAGGCTCAGGGCAGGAGCTACCTTGCTCTCCCACCTGGCTGGGTACTCTGGCCCTGGTCCTCTTCTGGGTCAGGGGAGTCCCCAGGAAGTACCATTAAGACAGTGGTTCTCAAACTGTGAGTCCTACCTCTTTGTAACAGTGAAAATACATCGTGGCATTAGGAAGGTTGAGAACCACTGCATTGAGAGGTGACTGCCCTGGCTAGGGCCTGTCCTCTGCCTGCAGAGTCTGGACAATCTGCCCATTGGCAGGGGCTCCATCCCTCCCTGCAGGACAATGATCTAACTCAACTTCCTGGCAGTATGTGGTGCCAGCTGTGGTAACTACTCCCTCCCTTGTTGCTTCTCTGGCTTCTGACAGCTGCACACCACTCTCCACCTCCACTAACACACCCAAGCCCATTCCCTCTTGAGCTGTCCACTCTCTGCCAGCCTGTGTCTTGGCAGCCAAGGTGAAGCTCTGCCTGTCTTGGGCTTCCCCTCCCTCCACTCCATGCACCACACTCCAGCCCTGCCTCTGGGATCATTTGCCTGGTGGCTGCCCCACAAACCCCTAACTCTCTCCATCTTTGGCTCTATTCAAGAGAGGACATGACCACTGTCTACCTGTCCATCCATCCACTCAAGTCTGACACTGACCCAGAAGTGGGTGGCCTTTGCAGCCCATGTACCTGATGGTCCCCAGAACAGGTGGCATATCACCTCCTTCATTCTTGTTTCCTCTGGTCCCCAGGACCCAACCTGGAGCCAATTTCTCATTACCTCTCTCCTTTCTGTCCAGCCTCCTGCACTTTGGCTGACAAGGTGATATAAACAAGCCTCCCATTGTACACTAGGAGGGAACTCCTGTGATTCTCCAGCATGCTCCATGAGGCCTCAACACCCACCCTGAGCCCTCCTTGGGCACACCAGCCCTCTGGTGTCCTATGTCCTGCCTGGGATGCCCTCCTGCCACTTCTTCCA
The DNA here is from genome assembly GCA_963573935.1 of Arctocebus calabarensis. Lineage (NCBI taxonomy): Eukaryota > Metazoa > Chordata > Mammalia > Primates > Lorisidae > Arctocebus > Arctocebus calabarensis. The sequence continues at coordinate 28,052 of CAUYON010189794.1, forward strand.
ACACCCAGCATGGCACCACTTCTGTGAAGCCTGGCAGTTCTGGCTCATGACTGCCCTCTCCTGTGTCTGAGGTGGCTGGCGTTTAACCACCTTCCTGAGACTCAGGTTGTTGCTTTCTGTCCCACCAAGCATCTGTGTGTGGGGCCAGATTGCAGAAATCAGTCTGCAGTCTCAAGTAGTACCATGTGCCCTCATCACCCATCCCAGGAGGTAGGGATTCTCCCTACAGCTGAGATGAGAAACCCAAGGCCAGGGCAGGTCAGCCAAGACACCAACCCAGTTCTGATTCTGCAGCCGAAGCTCTGAAGCCCAGCCACAACCATGGGAAGCTGGAGGGGTCTGCACTCCCAGGGTGCCTACCCGAGGCCTTCCTTCCCTCAACCCCTCTGCTTCCTCACACAGGATGGCTGTGGCACCTCCCCAGCCAGCTGCTGTGCCGCACTCTGCCTTCTGCCTGGATAGCATCTTGAGTAGTGGCCCTTGGGGCTCTCTGGAGCAAGGGGCTCTGGCTGCTTTCTGTCTCTTCATCTCACTCCCTGCTCATATTGGTACAGCTCCTGGCTGGCTTTCAGAGAAGAAAGATTGCCACCAGCATCTGGCAACTTGGGCCTGGCGTGACACTGCAAATGGCCTGATGACACTGCCCCAGCTAAAACCTCTTCCTCCTCTCCTGACAGCCTTGGAAACACCACCCACTTTGCCCATTCTGAAGGGATGCTGAAAGTGAGAAACTGCTTTCGTAAGTGGGAAGCAACCTTTCACTTCCAACTGCCAGTTGGAAGGCTGACAGCTGCCAACTCTTTTATTTAATTATTTTGAGACAGAGTCTCACTCTGGTGCCTTGATGTCCTAGCTCACAGCAACCTCAAACTCTTGGGCTCAAGTGATTCTTTTGCCTCAGCCTCCCGAGTAGCTGAACTACAGGTGCCCGCCAAAACGCCTGGCTATTTTTTTTTTTTTAGAGAGACAGAGTTCTCACTCTTGCCCAGGCTATCCACCCGCCTTGGCCTCCCAGAGTGATTTCACAGGCATGAGCCACCGTGCCCAGCCCCAGCTTCCAGTTCTTAATTGACTTAGTCCTCCCCACCCCCGCCCTTGGCACTCTTACTTCTCACCCGCCCACTCTCCAGGTGCCTCTGGGTCTCACCTTGCAGTTGGGTTTGCAGTCTGGAGCCATGGGGCGGCGGGGGAGAGAAGAGGTAGGTGAGCTGAGCAGTAGGAGCCCCGCCCCTGCCCCTCCACACCTCCCACCCAGCAGCCCCGCCCCTCCGCCCTCGGTCCGCTCCCTCAGCTCCAGCCTCGCTCTCACCGTGATTGATGAAGGCCGCTGGGCCCAGCCAAAGCTGCGCGCTCCGCTTGCGGGTCGAGTACATGATGCTGAAGTCGTTCTCTCCAGCCCTCAGCAGCCCCTCATCGGCCTCCCGAAGCTCTGCGATGCAGCCTACAAGCAGCTCCAGCTTCTCATTCTTCTTCCTGCCCAGAGGCCAGGCCGCAGGGCATAAGCACCGCCTCCCGCAGGGGTCCAGGATCTCTAGCTCAGAAGCACCCGGATACAGGGGCCAGAGCGTGCCTTGCCTCTGGCCAGGGTGGGCTCTCCTGCTCCCACCCAGTCTTCAGGAGAGCTCACAAAGCACAAACAGCCCGGCCGCCCCCCGGCCGCCCCCCTACCTCCCTACGTCAGTCTCTGCTGCTCTACTTCAGTGCCTCCTACATCGTCCAGTTCTCTGTCCCTGTGAGCTCTCTAGGCACTCTCTGGTCAGTTCTACTGCAGTCCTTAACAGCTGTGACCAGTAGTACTACAAGTTGATAGAGTTGCACCCGCAGGGGCAGGGTGGGTCTCCCTTACAGTACCCGTGGGGCTTGGTGCCAAACAAAGACTCAGGTCAGGATGTAAAAAGGACGAGGTCCTGAGTAGAGCCTAGTTCTTCCCTAGCAGCTCCAGGAACCCTAGGTCACATGTGGTCTCATCCTCCAGCTGCACCATGGCGGGCAAAATGGATCTTCCAGCCCTGACCTTCCTGCAGTGCCTGGACTGGGCCCTCTCTCTTCTAGGCAGCCAGCCACTTAACAGGATGGTCTCTGTCCCACTCCCTCTGGGCCCTGTCTCCTTCAGTGAGACAGGGCTTCCTCTCCCAGCAGCCTCTGAAGGAGCCCTGCCCTCTTACCAAGCACGGGTAGACACGATCTTGGCCCCATTGGTCTCCATGGAGTAGCGAGTACAGGGGAGGATGGTAAAGCCGCTTTCCGGCAGGAAGGCACGGAGGTAGCGATAGACCTGGTGGCAGTGAGGGCTGGGGGTGAGGAGGTGGGGTAGATACATCTCTGGCCCCCTCTCTCTGGGGTTCTAGGCCTGCTCTGCCACTGACTCACTGTGTAGTCTTGGGGCCTCACGTCCCCTCTTGGGGCCTCAGTTTCCTCATCTGTCAAATGAAGAGATTGGACTCCATCTCAGATGCCCCCCCAACTGTCCTCTCCTAGGATTCTCTGAGCCTCACCTCAGATGGTCCCAAGGGCTAGGAAGTCAGGGCACCCCCAGGGGGTGCACTGAGGGGCTCTAGGGCGTTTGCAAGGGGCAAGGTCAGGAGAGGTGAGCAGGGAAGAGCCGCGCGGTGAGGTTGGGGGAAGGGAGGGCTCCCTCACGTGGGTCTTGAGGGCAGCCTCCTGCCGTGGGCCCCGGCTCTGAAAGTAGTGGGCCATCCAGCCTCCCAGCGTCAGGGCCCGGTATGCAGCCTCCAGGTCCCGCTGCCTCAGGAAAGCTTCCAGTGCTGTGCGTAGGTGGTGCTGTCGCCGCAGGGGGGGCATGGGGCTGGGGGAGAGGGTATGCCTGGGTCCCAGGACCTTCCCGGGCCCCACATCCACACCCACTTGGAGCTAAGGGGAAGACCACACTGAGGGGGACAGCAGTGCAAGAAGAGTGTTCCCTAACCCTTTGGGGCCCACCCTGACCCCCGAGCCCCCTCACCTGATGTTCATCTTGTGGGTACGGAAGCCAAGGTAGGGGTCCAGGACCAGGCTGGTGGCTAGGTCATCATTCTCGCACAATTCTCGGGCGGTCACTCTGTCAGGGCCCATGGTGCCCTGCGGACCATGCTGCCTCTGACAGAGTGCAGGGAGCACGTGAGGGCACAGTGGAGGCAGGGCCAGGGGGCCAGGCCTTGTGCTTGCCCCTGTGCCACTTAGATGTTTGCACTTCTGGCCAGCCCTGCAGTCTCATCTACAAAACAGGGAGAAAAGCAAAACTTCACAGGGGGCTCATTGGAGAGGAAATGCAACAGGTGCTTCTAACAGTGGGGTTGCCCAGAAGAAATGGCAGCCATCATCACAGTCGGTGTCCCCCTCCCAGCCTGCTCCACAGGGCAGTCACAGAGTCTCCAATTGCACCCAACCCCTATAACCCCCACAGCCCCTGTGTGAACGCAGCACACATGCTCGCTGTCTGCCTGACACGTGTAGACACCCCCCAACTGTACGTACACGGAGATTCACACACAGGCACACACCCGCACAGATGTAAGTCCTTGTGGCCCCAGGGAATCCTGACTAATTGGCGGTCCCAGATAACCCTGAGATTTAGCACTGCTGGGAGGCTTCACCTCTAGGAAAAGTCAAAGCTTCCCGCCACCCGCCAGGACCAGAAGGTCCCGCCCTCCCTGCCCAGCAGGCCTCTGTGGGCCTGCGGACTGGCTGGAGGCTCCGGGTGACGCCCCAGGCAGCCTGGACGGAACGAGGCAAGGAGAGTGGAGGAGAAAGAGTCCGGGCACCTGCTCCCTCTCCAAGGACTCCAGTTGCTGGGGATCATAGAAAGCAGGGGTGAGGAGAGAGAGATGAACAGTATGCCGAGGCAGAACAGGTCGTAAATTGTTTAAAAAATTTAAAAAGAGGAGCAAGTAGAGAAAACAAAGAGGTTAAGAAAAAAATAAACCAACCCCTACCACTGACGGAGGGCCTGTCCTGCACCCACACCTCAGCGCTTCAGGCCCATCTGTCCCTGGCAGTGGAGTAGATGAGGAACGGCAGGGAGGGGGGAGCTGCGGAGACATCAGGAAAAGCTGGAGCAGTTGGGAGAGGGGTCTAAAAAGCTGAGGGGAAATAAAGAGGGGACACTCAGAAGGAAGAGGAAGCTGGAGGGGGCCTGCGGGTAAAGACAAAAACCACATAAAGATGTGCTCAGAAGACTATGGAAGGAGAACGGCCACAGATCAGGGACTGAAGTGCCGCGGAGGGGAAATCAGGGAGACCTGGAGGCTAGGGACAGCAAAGAATGGTCCCAGTGAGGGTTCTAGGGAAGCAGAACGGGGCCTGGGGACTTCCTAGGTCACGCTGGAGCGGCCAGGGAAGGCAGAGAAAAGCCCAGGGAGAAGCTCCAGGAGAGTGAGAGAAGGGTCAAGGAAAAGCTCAGGGGCAGGGAAGCAGGGAGAGGACTGAGGCGCAGGGAGGAGTCTGGGTGCGCACGAAGAGGACAGGTAGGGAGTGCAGGGAGAAGCCAGGAGGGCAAGAGGGGGTAACGCTCTGGGGGTGCAGAGAAAGGCCTGAGGGCGAGAGTTCAGGAGAGGCTCTAGGGGTTCAGGGAGTGACCTGGGGAGGCGAGAAAGGGGTCAGGGAGAACCCTAGGGGTGCAGGGAGATAGTCCCTGGTGCAAAGAGAGGCCTGGGTGAGAAACCACAGAGCAGGGGCTGCAGTGCCAAGGCCCGCCGGTGGACCGAGAGACGTGGGCTCCAGGACACGAGGAGGGGCCCGGTGGGGTGGGGGACAGTCAGGGCGGGGGGCGACTGGGAGCCAAGGCAGCGCGGGACGGGGGCCGTGAAGGGGCTCAGAAGTCGGGCCCCGCGCCGCCCCTCACCCGCTTCTCCTCCTCCTCCTCCGCCTCCTCCGGCGCCCGCGCCACCGCAGCCACCACCTCCCACTGCCTCCTTCAGCTCTCGTCAGACACCGTCGCCGCGCCTCCAGTCTGCCCGACCGGCCCACCCCGCCAAGGCCACCGTGGCTGTTTATTGGCCAGGGCCACCGCCACTCCTTTGTCGCTAGGAGTACATGCCACTCCCATTGGCCGAGCCTCATGCTTCCCCTTCGCTCCTGGATCCTGTCAGGGCCCCGACAAAACCCCGCCACGCCCGCTTTGTCGTCAGGCGCCGCCAATTGCTATCAGTGGCTCACACCGCTGTCTTTCATCCGCTGTCATGGAAACTTGTCCCACCTCCTCATCTGCAGCGGCCTGACTTCGAAGTAGTCATTGGCTGAGAGGGCCATCGCTCCGGGTGAAATTCAGGTTGGGTAGGGTTATTTGGGTCTCGGCGGAAAGTGGGCGGGCTCTGTCACCTTCAGAACTCAATATTATTGGCTCGCCTTGGGCTTAGCCTTCCATTGGCTAAGGCCTCCGCCTGTCATATGAAGTCTCATCCTCCCAGTTCTCTTTCTCAGTGAAAACCTTCGGCCGCAGGAGGGAGAAAGCCGAGGCGGGCGGACTGATGGGAGGCGAGCATGCGGGCTCACCTCCGTGGTCCCCAGTCCCTCGAGGCGTGTGGTTGCCGAGGCGACAAAACTTTATTGACAGCCCTGCCTGGCTACAAAGAGCTGTTCGGTCTTTCTTCCACGCCACCCTTCCTCCCTCGCCCAATCACCTGGTTTTGTCTGGGGAGTACCCACAAGAACTCTGTAGGGTCTTCCCGCGGTACGTCGAAGAGAGGGGAGACTGAGAACCTGGGGGCTTTGGAGACAAGACCGAAAGCATGGGGCGCTCCCCTGGGGCGTCCTCCCTCTAATTGGGATCTCCCCCCTCCCCTCAATCCTGGAGGCAAACGTAATTAGCAATTCACCATAATTATGCCCAGAATAATAAGCTCCATAGTCAGAACAGGAGGTCTTTGTTTGCTAGTTTGTATCACCACAGTCATGCATTGCTTAATGCATCTAAGATACCTTAGGCTATTTCGTCATTGTAGAGCAGCATAGAGCAGCACTTCTGCAAATCCGGCCTGCAGGGCCTGTGACCCACCAAGCAGTGTTCGCTCCTAGGCTACAAACCCGTAAGGCAAGTTACTGTACTGACTACTGTAGGCAACAATGGTTAAGTATTTGTGTATCTAAATGTAGAAAAGTATAGATGACTGACATGGTTGTTTTGTGGCATATGACTACATAGCTATATATCTTGTGTGCTTAGAACAATTCTTGGCACAGAGTAGACGCTTTATTTACACGTATTGAGTGAATGTGGAGATGACCAATCCCTGAGGATGAGGCTGATGGGTTCTACAATGCTCTGTGACTTCGTGGAACTTGGGTTTCAAGTTCCCACCTATAAAACAAAGACCCAGTGCTGGTTTGGCTCCCAGCTTCCCATTGTTCATGCAATTCCTTCTTCAACTAGGACTACTTCTGAGGCCCCTAGTTTCACCTCTCTAATCTCTCCTGAGCTTTGAAATATTCCCCAACCCCAGGCATCCCTCCAGTTAAAGGTAACACATCTTTCTTTTTTTTTTTTCTTTGTGACAGAGCCTCAAGCTCTACCCTGGGCTCCTGGGCCCAGAGTGCTCCTGGGCTCAAGCAATTCTCCTGCCTCCACCTTCCAAGTAGCTGGGACTACAGGCACTGGACACGATACCCAGCTATTTTTTGTTGCAGCCATTATTTGTTTGGTGGGCCCAGGCTGGATACGAGCCCGCCAACTTAGGTGTATGTGGCTAGCGCCTTAGCCACTTGAGCCACGGGTGCTGAACCATAAAACACCTTTCTACCATCACTATGGCCAGGTGGTTGCTGGGCAGAGGAGAGTCAGGCCTGGGAATTGCCCTGAAACAGCACTCAGTCTATCAAGGAGACCAAGATGAACAAAAGTGGCTCTACAAGGGCTGGGTGAGCCCTGCTGTAACTTTTTTTTTTTTTTTTTTGAGACAGCCTCAAGCTGTCACCCTGGATGGAGTTCAGTGGCATCACAGTTCACAGCAACCTCCAATTCCTGGGCTCAAGCGAGGCTCCTGCCTCTGCTTCCCAAGTAGCTGGGACTACAGGCGCCGTCACAACGCCCGGGCTGGATTTGAACCTGCCAGCTCAGGTGTACATGGTTGGCGCCTTAGCCCGTTGAGCCACAGGCACCGAGCCACCCTGCTGTAACTTAATAGTCATTAGCCTGAGGGAGATGGATGACCAGCTCCAGAGGAGAAAAGCAGCCTTATCCAGGGAAGGGGACAGTAAGCGGAAAACATGCCACACAAAAGTCTTACCAGTATGTATGAATCTTAAAAGTACAGTCCCTCAAAAAAAACCAAAAAACAAAAATAGTGAAAAGAAAAGTACAGTCCTTCTACTAATGGGTAAATGTATATATCTTAGCAAAACTCAAGTACGTGGGTGGCACCTGAGGCTCATCGAAGAGGGTGCCAGCCCCATATACAGAAGGTGGCGGGTTCAAACCCTGCCTCAGCCAAACTGCAAAACAGAAAAATAGCCAGGTGTTGTGGTGGGTGCCTGTAGTCCCAGCTACTCAGGCAGCTGAGGCAAGAGAATCGCTTAAGCCAGGAGTTGGAGGTTGCTGTGAGCTGTGTGATGCCATGGCACTCTATGGAGGGTGATAAAGTGAAACTCTGTCTCTACAAAAACAAAAAACAAAAAAATTCAAGTATGTGGAACAAAAATATAAGCACAAGACTGTTCACTATGGCAGTTTTTTTTTTTTTTTTTTTTTTTTTGAGACAGAGCCTCAAGCTGTCCCCCTGGATAGAGTGCCGTGGCATCACAGCTCATAGCAACCTCCAATTTCTGGGCTCAAGCGAGTCTCCTGCCTCCGCCTCCCAAGTAGCTGGGACTACAGGTGCCCATCACAACGCCCGGACATTGTTTGGTTGCAGCCGTCATTATTGTTTGGCAGCCTAGGCTGGATTCAAACCCATCAGCTCAGGTGTATGTGGCTGGCGCCTTAGCTGGTTGAACCACAGGCACCAAGCCAATGGCAGTGTTTTTAACAAAGAGAAAGTGGAAATGGCCTCAATGTTCATCACATGAAGGATGGATAAACAGATCATGGCATATTCATTCAAGGTAACACTGTAGGTTAGTGAAAGTAGATGAAACAGCACTCCATATGTTATTCTGGACAGCCCTGAACACCATGCTGCTAGAATTCTACAATGCCATTTGCATGAAGGTTTAAAAGACATATAAGGAGAATCATGGCATAGATACATGATGCAAAAATATACAAATATGTCAAGTCCTACCAAACACAGATGGCAGGGACTAAGTGGATCCCTAAAGGCTGAGGAAAGAATGTAATCAGGAAAGCTATGCAGGACCTTGTTATTTGTAAGGTTTTGTTTGTTTGTTTTTAAAGCCCTGAGGTGAAAAACACGGATTCATTATTTTTACTGTCTGGTCTTTTCCCATGTGTCAAAAATATCTGATAATACAAATAAAAGTTTGAACAACCAATTCTATTTCCAGTGTTTTATTCCAATGAAATGATTGGCCATGTGTTAAAATATCTATACATTACAAAATATATGTCTCAGGATTATTTAAAAAGCATAAAAATAAGAAATGCCTTATGGGTGACACCTATGGCTCAAAGGAGTAGGGCGCCGGCCCCATATGCCGGAGGTGGCGGGTTCAAACCCAGCTGTGGCCAAAAACTGCAAAAAAAAAAGAAAGAAAGAAAAGAAAAGAAATGCCTTAATGGGCCATGTGAGGTGGCTCTGTAATCCTGCACACTGGGAGGCCGAGGCAGGTATATCACCTGAGCTCAAGAGTTTGAGACCAGCCCAAGCAAGAATGAGACTTCATCTCTACTAAAACTAGAAAAACTAGCCAAGTTGTGGCTGTGGGCACCTGTAGTCCCAGCTACCCAGGAGGCTGATGCAGGAGGATTGGTTGAGCCCAGGAGTTTGCAGTTGCTGTGCGCCATGATGCCCAGGCACAATCCCCAGAGTGATAGAGTGAGCTCACACTTAAAAAAAAAAAAAAACTTGAAGTAGACAGTGGTGATGGTACAACACGATGTGTGTACTTAATGCCACTGAATTGTACACTTTGAAAAGGTTAAGGCTGGGTGAGGTGGCTCATGCCTGTAATCCTAGCACTCTAGGAGGCCAAGATAGGTGTACTGCCTGAGCTCACTGGTTTGAGGCTGTTGTGACAGACACCTGTAGTCCCAGCTACTATGCGAGGCTGAGGCAAGAGAATCGCTTAAGCCCAGGAGTTTGAGGTTCCTCTGAGTTATGACACCACAGCACTCTACCCAGGGCGACAAAATGAGACTCTGTCTCAAAAAAAAAAAAAAAAAAGTCTTGGATAGAGTGCCGTGGCACTCTACTTTCACTAACCTAAACACCCGTAGATCAGTGGTTAGGGCGCCAGCCACATACACCAAGGCTGGTGAGTTCGAACCCAGTCCAGGCCTGCTCAACAACAATGACAAGTGTAACAAAAAAATAGTCAGGTGTTGTGGCGGGTGCTTATAGTCCCAGCTACTTGGGAGGCTGAGGCAAGAGAACTGCTTAAGCCCAAGAGTTTGAAGTTGCTGTGAGCTGTGATGCCATGACACTCTACGGAGGGTGACAAAGTAAGACTCTGTCTCTAAATAAATAAATAAGAAAAGTTAGCTGATATTGTGGTAGGCTCCTATAGTCCCAGGTACTTGGGAGGCTGAGGCAGGTGGATCTCTAGAGCCTAGGAGTTTGAGGTTGCTGTGATCTAGGCTGATGCCAAGCCACTCTAGCCTTGGCAACAGAGTGAGATTCTGACTCAAAACAAAGACAAACGGGGCAACGCCTGTGGCTCAAAGGAGTAGGGTGCCAGCCCCGTATACCGGAGGTGGTAGGTTCAAACCCAACCCAGCCTCAGCCAAAAACAAAACAAAAAACAAAGACTAGAACAAAAATATATATAAGAAAATATATTTATTGCATTGTACATATTAATTTATATACACACGTATATATTTATATAGCTCTATCTATATGCATACACTTGTATACACACACATCTCATTACTCCCTTGCTCAAAATTCTGCAATGAATTGGTATTTTGTGGTAGCTAGGCTACAGAATGGTCCCAATCAACTCTTCTACCCTTCTGGAATTCATGCCCTGGTGTAGTTCCTTCCACATTGAATAGGGCAGAGGGATGTAATCAATGTGATATTGCAGAAGTGATGGTGTGTCCAAGGCTAGATCATGAAAAACCCTATGGCTTTCATTTTGCTGTGTTGGATCTTCATGTCAAGAGGTCCCTGTGATGAGGAACTGAGGTCTCCTGACAACAGCCAGAAAGACACCGAAGGCCCCGACCCACAGTGAAGACCACCCTGGGAAAGGAACCTCCAGTGTTCACCAAGCCTTCCCATGGCTCTGCGGCCCTGCTCCTCGTCTCTACTACAACCTTACTAGCAGCCCAAAGCCAGAACCACTCAGCTAAGCCATTCCTCAATCTGTGACCCATAAAAACCACGTGAGATAAGTGTTTATTGTTTTCTGAGGCTGCTATAGTTAATTAGTGTATATCCAGACTAAAATCTAACTTTCTGACAGTGGCCTCCTGGCCCCGCACTAGTTGTCCCTTTATTACCTCCCTTACCTTATCTTGGACTCTTCTCTCCCTTGCTCAGCCTGTCCCACCAGCCTCCTGCTAAAAGCTGCACTTTACACATTTCACCTCCTTTCCCTGTTCCCTCTGCACTTGATTTTACCAGAAAGACCAGAAAGTGATTCCCTGTTTGCTTTGCATAGAAAGCTCTGCCCAAAGATGTCTGCAGGGGCTCACCTCCTGCGGGTCTCTGCTAAAATGTAAACTTCCAGGGATTGAGCAGTGACTCATGCCTGTAATCCCAGCACTTGGGAGGCCAAGGCGTAGATTGCCTGAGTTCACAGGGTTGAGACCAGCCTGAACCAGAGCCAGACCCTGTCTCTATAAATAGGCATTGTGGTGGGCGCCTGTAGTCCCAGCTACTTGGGAGGCTAAGGCAAGAGAATAGTTTGAGCCCAAGAGTTTGAGGTTGCTATGAACTGTGACATCACAGCACTCTACCAAGGGTAACAACATGAGACTTTGTCTCAAAAACAAACAAAAAAAAAAAGAAAGAAAGGAAGAAAAGAAAAGAAAAGAAAAAGAAATGTTACTTCCTGGGAATGTCTTCCCTGATTGCCCCAGCTCAAAGACCCATTCAAGGCCAGGCACAGTGGCTCATGCCTGTAATCCTAGCACTCTGAGAGGCTGAGGTGGTTGGATTGCTTGAGCTCACAGATTCAAGACCAGCCTGAGCAAGTATGACATCCCATCACTACTAAAAATAGAAAAACTGAGGCAAGAGGATCACTTGAGCCCAAGAGTATGAGGTTGCTATGATGCCATAGCACTGTACCCAGGGCAACAGCTTGAGACTCTGTCTCAAAAAAGAAAAAAAAAACAAAGAACCCATTCAACCCCAGCCAAAGCAGAGTACGTTGTTCAATACAATAATGTATTGAATATTAAGCATTTCAGGTTGGGCTTGGTGGCTTATGCCTGTAATCCCAATACTCTAAGAGGCCGAGGTAGGTAGATTGCCTAAACTAAAGAGTTTGAGACCAGGCTCAGCACCTGTGGCTCAAGTGGCTAAGGTGCCAGCCATGTACACCTGAGCTGGCGGGTTCAAATCCAGCCTGGGCACGCCAAATAATGACGGCTGCAACCAAAAAATAGCCGGGCGTTGTGGCGGGCACCTGTAATCCCAGCTACTTGGGAGGCGGAGGCAGAAGAATTGCTTGAGCCCTGGAGTTGGAGGTTGCTGTGAGCTGTGATGCCACGGCACGCTACCCAGGGTGACAACTTGAGGCTCTGTCACAAAAAAAAAAAAAAAAGAGTTAGAGACCAGCCTGAGCAAGAGCAAGACCCTGTCTTCACCAAAAATAAAAAAAATAGCAGAGGATCCTGGTGGGTGCCTGTAGTCCCCATTACTCAGGAGGCTAAGACAAGAGGATAACTTGAGCCCGGGAGTTTTAGGCTACTGTGAGCTATGAGGCCATGGCACTCTACCCAGGTGACAAGTGACACTCTGTCTCAAAAAAAAAAAAAAAAAGACATAGCATGGCGCATTAGAGAGAACCAAATTTTAGACTCTAACAGACCTCAGCCCCTCCTCTCCATGACCAAGTGACATAGGACAAATATGGTAGCCATGGTTCATCTCCCTGCATGAAAGGCCTTGAGTAGGTGGAAGGAATCCACTCGGTCCCCAGTCTCAAGCTTCAGGACCTTTAACTTGTGTGTATAGTTTGCCATCACATTCTTTTCAGGTGGCCCCAACCACTGACTAAGGTCAGTGCTTAACCAATCCAAAGTGTGCAATTCAGCAGCATTTAGCACGTTCATGATATTGTACCACTGTCACCTCTGTCTAGTTCCAAAACATTTTCATCACCCCCAAAGGAAACTCCATACCTATTAAGCAATCAGTCCCCACCCTCTCTCCTTCCCCCGTATGCAACCACTAACTTGCTTTCTGCCTCTGTGGCCTTGTCTGTGAGAATCTTTGCACAATCTCCCAGCTGGGCTTTCTGGGGTCAGAGGTGCTTCCCGCCCAGCCACCCAGCTATTCCTATTCCTTCCCCTCTTGTGTATCAGATCCACCCACATGGCAGACTATCTTTTTTTTTCTTTTGAGACTGAGCCTCAAGCTGTCACCCTGGATAGAGTGCCGTGGCATTATAGCTCACAGCAACCTCCAATTCCTGGGCTCAAGCGAGTCTCCTGCCTCCACCTCCCAAGTAGCTGGGACCACAGGCGCCTGCCACAACGCCCCGGCTATTTTTTTTTTTTTTTTTGGTTGCAGCTGTCATTGTTGTTTGGCAGGCCCAGGCTGGATTCGAACCCGCCAGCTCAGGTGTATGTGGCTGGCACCTTAGCCCATTGAGCCACAGGCACCGAGCCGCAGTTGCCATTGTTGATTTAGCTGGCCAGGGCTGGGTTTGAACCTGCCAGCCTCAGTGTATATGGCTGATGTCCTGCCTACTGAGTTACGGGCGCTGCCCTAAAATTGCCATTTTTTTTTTTTTTTTGAGACAGAGTCTCACTATGTTGCTCTAAGTAGAGCGCTGTGATGTCACAGCTCACAACAACCTCAGATTCCTGGGCTTAAGTGATTCTCATGCCTCAGCCTCCCAAGAAACTGGGACTATAGGCGCCTGCCACAATGCCCTATAGTCCAACCATTTTTTTGATTGTAGTTGTCGTTGTTTGACAGGCCTGGGCTGGATTTGAACGTGTCAGCTCTGGTATATGTGGCTGGTGCCCTAGCCGCTGAGTTATAGGCACCAAGTCTAAAGTTGCTATTTTCAGTGGAGTTTAAGGACAGCATTATCAAATTGAAATTAGAGAAATCAAATGCTCTCAGGAAGAAATGTGGCAGAAATAGAAACTATGGTTTAGAAGATGGCTGTTAAAGACACTGATTTCAGAATTAAAAAGCAAAACCTGGGCAGTGCCTATGGCTCAAAGGAGTAGGGTGCCAGCCCCATATGCTGGAGGTGGAGGGTTCAAACCCAGCCCCAGCCAAAAACTACAAAAAAAAAAAAGCAAAACCTCTTGCAGTGTTACTAAGAGCAAATAAGTATTTCAAGAACATTTCATTGTTCTAACATGGGGGATTAAAGTTTTAGTTTCATATTAGTGTATTTATTTATTTAGACAGAGTTTCACTCTATCACCCTAAGCACCATGGCCTCAATTTAGCTCATAGAACCTCAAACCCCTATGCTCAAGCAATCCTCCTCCTGCTCAGCCTCCTGAGTAGCTGGGGTTACAGGCTCCTGTGCAATACCTGGCTAATTTTTCTATTTTTAGTAGTCTTGTTCTTGCTCAGGCTGTTCTCCAACTCCTGAGCTCAAGTAATCCTCTTGCCTCAGCCTCCCGAGTAGCTGAGACGACAGGCGCCCCCAACACTGCCTCCCTATTTATTAGTGGTTTTTTTTTTTTTTTTGGAGATAGAGTCTCAAGCTGTTACCCTGGGTAGAGTGCTGTGGTGTCACAGCTCACAGCAACCTCAAATTCCTGGGCTTAAACGATTCTCTTGCCTCGGCCTCCCAAGTAGTTGGAACTTCAGGCTCCCTCCACAACGCCCGGCTATTTATTGGTTGTAGTTGTCATTGTTGTTTGGCAGACCTTGGCTGGAGTCAAACTCACCAGCTCTGGTGTATGTGACTGGCACCCTAGCTGCTTGAGCTACAGGTCCCAAACCTTACTAGTGTCTTTTTATTTTTATTTGCAGTTTTTGGCTGGGGTTGGATTTGACCCCGCCACCTCCAGTATATGGGGCCAGGGCCCTACTCCTTTGAGCCACAGGCACCACCCTATTAGTGTATTTTTAACATCAAAGTTCAACCTTTAGGGGCAGCGCCTGTGGCTCAGGGGGTGGGGTGCCAGCCCCATATACTGAGGGTGGCAGGATCGAACCCAGCCTCGGCCGAACTGCAACAACACTAGAAATAGCCAGGTGTTGTGGTGGGCGCCTGTGGTTCCAGCTGCTTGGGAGGCTGAGGCAGGAGAATCGCCTAGGCGCAGGAGTTGGAGGTTGCTGGGAGCTGTGTGATGCCATGGCACTCTACTGAGGGCGAAAAAGTGAGACTCTGTCTCTACAAAAAAAAAAAAAGTTCAATCTTTAGAAAGATCTATAAATAACTTTCTTTTAGTTATAGCCAACTTGATCACACACAAAATTCCTTTTTTAAGTTTACCCTTTATGAACTTTATCGTGAATTACTCAGACTATTTACGACATGTCTAGACTTTCTATTTTGTTTTTGACTTTCTCTTTCCAGCCATTTTCCTTCAGGACAAAAATTTACTACACAAGAATTTTTTTTTTTTGAGACAGAGCATCAAGCTGTCACCCTGGATAGAGTGCTGTGGCATCACATCTCACAGCAACCTCCAATTCCTGGGCTCAAGCGAGTCTCTTGCCTCTGCCTCCCAAGTCGCTGGGACTACAGGCGCCCGGCCATTTTTTGGTTACAGCTGTCATTGTTGTTTGGCGGGTGGGCTGTATTCAAACTCGCCAG
>CAUYON010189797.1:0-13512 GCA_963573935.1 Arctocebus calabarensis
TAATCTATAGCTTTCATATGAAGGCTAAAACCCAGTTATAGCACAAGAAATGGGGAAAGGGGCAAGGAGGGGGAGGGTGGAGGGAGGGTGATTGGTGGGATCACACCGTGCATCTTACAAGGGTACAAGTGAAAATTACTAAGTGTAGACTATAAATGTCTTCATATAGTGATTAAAAGGCCATGAAAGCTATGTTAAATAGTTCAATGAAAATGTTTCAGATTGTATATAAAGTCAGCACATTGTGCCCCATGATTGCACCAATGTACACAATTATGATTTAATAAAAACAAAAAAATAAAAAATAAATAAATAAATAAAAATCTCTCTCTCCCTTTTTCCACCCCCCCCTTCTCTAGAATTGAATTAAAGCTTCCAAGGCTATATTCAAGGAGTCCACTTTTTGGTCTTAATTTGTTCTGTCTGGCTCTGGGCAAAGGTCAGGTGCTTCTGTGCAAGGGGCTCTGGGTGGTCCATGGGCCATAAGGAGTTCTCATTAGTTCTCTCCATCCAGAGAGTCCCGAGCCTCCCCTGGGTTGACCCCCTGGTCTCTCCATCCAGAGACCCCTCGCTTGAGTCCCGTGCCTGCCCTGGGTTGACCCCCGGCGCTCTCTCTCTCCACCACATTGGACTCCACGTAGAAGGCTTCAGGACATCACGGGTGCCCTCCTGTGCCACAGATCTGTGGGAGATGCCCCGATCCTTTTGTGTCAGGAGACTCTTCCTACTCTGCCACACCAAGATGACACAAACATTTCTTGGTGCCTTGCTCTCTCCCCAAAGTCAGGGCATGTCCAGGAGGACCCCTTCTCCTCAGGCCCTTCACATGAGGCCCTGAGGTCAGAAGCAGAGCACAGAGAGCCCCTCCCACTCACACACAATGACCCCACAGCTTTTCACATCTTCCCCATCTCCAGCTCTTCTGTCAGCTCCCGCCCCTTCTCTGGGGACCTCTCCTGTCACACCTGCATGCTGCCTTTGACTTTACTGACTTTGCTTCGTGTGTCTCATCCAGCAGCTTCCCCCCAAAACATTGGCTCCCATGGCCATGAGGAAAGGTACTCGAGGTACAATGAGGAAATCTGAAGTCCGGCGACTTTGCTACATCCCATTCTGCCACAGGGCAGTCTGGCTTATTCCTACTCACCAGGTTACCTTGAGAGCTACAAGCAACAGTAATTCCACTAATTTTATCTCATGACTGAAATTGGCTCCTTGAAAAACTGTAAAAGAGATTGTTCTAAAAACATTTTGGGGAAATAGCTACTTGAAATGCATCATTTGTGGCACCCCAGGTAGCTCCTTCCCACCCCCACCTGCTTGTTTGGCTATATAAACTACCAAAAAATGGGCTTATGGGCTGTACTACATCCTCACAAAATCCACATGTTGAACCCTGACCCTCAGCCCTTCAGATTGTGACCGTATTTGGACACAGAGTCTCTAAAGAGGTAATGAAAGTTAGATGAGGCTCGGCACCTGTAGCTCAGCAGCTAGGGTGCTGGCCACGTACATCGGAGCTGGCGAGTTTGAACCCAGCCTGGGCCTGCCAGTAGCCAGGCGTTGTGACAAGCACTTTTAGTCCCAGTTACTTCGGAGGCTGAGGCAAGAGAATTGCTTAAGCACAAGAGTTTGTTGCTGTGAGCTGTGATGCCACGGCACTCTACCGAGGGCAACATAGTAAGACTCTGCCTCAAAAAAAAAAGAAAGAAAGAAAGTTAAATGAGTTTATTGTGGTGGGCCCTAAATCAATGGCACTGGTGTCCTTACATGAAGAGGAAAACAGGGCACAGACCGACACAGAGGGACAAAGATGTGAAGTCAGAGGGGGAAGACAGCCATGAGCAATAACAATTCGTATACTTCAAAACTGCTAAGACAGGAGATCTTAAAGTTCTCACCACAAAAAAATGGTGTGGGTGTGAAGTAATGGATATGCTAACTAGCTTGTAAACCATTTGTATACATGCATCAAAATATCACATTGTTCATCATAAATACACACCATTTTTATTTGTCAATTGTACCTTAATCAAATAAAAATTTATCAGGATATTTTGCAAAATATAAAATTAGTGTTTCTAAATCTGACAACTAAGGTAGAAAGTATAAATGAAAAGACTGATAACAACAAAAACTTTGAATCACAATATCACAAACAGATTAGAAAGGCAAAAGAAAAAAAATTTTAAATACTGGTAACACATATGACAAGACAAAATGTGAATGTCCTAAAAATTAATAAATGTCCTAATATTTTAAATGAACAAAGGGATATATATGGATAATCCCTGAAAGAAAATATGCAAATGCATGATAGAACCTATGTATTTTTTAAATACATTAACTCACTAATAAAATAGTATATGCAAATTTAAGTAAAATGCCATTTTTCCTCTTTTGAATAAGCAAAGATTGTTCTGAAGGATAACATCCAGTTCCAGCAAGCTTGGACGTTAATAAAGTAGACATATTTTCAGACTGCTGGGAAGAATAAACTGGTGTAATCTTTCTGAAGAGTAATGTCATAGTTTGTAGCAAGTTTTAAAAATGCTTATATTGAGGGGAAGTATGTGGGTATAACTCCCCACTCCTTATGTGTGGCTCACACACTGACTTACTTCCGAATATTACCGTGTGGAAAGGGGTATGGGGGGTAACTTCACCCTAGAGCACCCTGGCAGATGCTACAGCCTGGTGATCAAAGTCAATCCCAAGTCATCAATCATGTTGACAGTATGTGCCCAGGATACGATGTGATGAAAATGGCACTTCAATTCCATCATCTTCCTCCCAAAAGCCCATGACCCCAATCCAGTCATGAGAAAAACATCAGACATATTCCCACTGAGGGGCACTCTATAGGATTCTGACCAGGACTCCTTGTTGTGTCAAGGTCACCAACAACAAGGGGGCTCTGACGAGCTGTTACAGCCAAGGGGAGCCCTTGGAGGCATGACAGCTAAATGTGATAGGGTAGCCTGGTCAAGATCCAAGAACAAAAAAAGGACATAAGGTAAAAAACTAAGGTAATCTGAGTAAAGGAGGGACTTTAGTTAAAAATTGTGTGTTAATATTATTTCATTAATTATAACAAATGTATCACAGAATGTGAGATATTAATAATAGGGGAAACTGTGGGAGAGGGAAAGTATAAGGGAAGCCAATGCTGAATTTTTTTTTTGTAAATGTAGAACTATAATAAAAAATGAAGTCTGTCAATTTTTTTATAATATTTATGTTATTTAGCTAAGCAATTCCACATCCCAGAATCTGTCCTGAGAAAATAATCACAAATGTGGGTAAAGATTTACCTATTTCAGTACTATTTATAATAGATATAACCTAAATGCTTAATAAAAAGTCTGGCCAAAGAAAGTTTTTCTCAATTCAATGGAATATTATATATAACCATTCAAAATGCCGGACAGAATATTCAATGATATAAATTTTTGATTTATAAGATATAGCTTATATTAAGAGAAAAATTAGGTTACAGATTATAGATATAGCAAGATTTTGTCTTTATTGAGACAAAAAAATAAATAAATTCATTTTGTTTTCCTTTGAGCTTATGTGTCTTCTAAATTTTTTTTTTTTTGAGTCTCCCCATGTCATCCTCAGTAGAGTGCCATGGCATCATAGCTCACAGCAACCTCAAACTCTTGGGCTCGAGAAATTCTCCTGCCTCAGCCTCCCAAGTAGCTGGGAATACAGGCGTTTGCCACGACCCCTGGCTAGTTTTTCTATTTTTAGTAGAGATGGGTCTCAGTCTTGTTCAGACTGGTCTTGAATTCCTGAGTTCAAGTGATCCACCCACCTTGGCCTCCCAGAGTCCTAGGATTACAGGCATGAGCCACCACGCCCCGCCCATGTTTTCTAAATTTTTGCATAGCCTATTCTTCATTGTTATTGTGGAAAGGTACACACAACATAAAATTTATCATTTTAACCATTTTAAAGTACACGATTCTGTGTCATTTCGTACATTCACAATGGTGAACAACCATCATCACTACCTAGTTGCAGAATATTTTCATCACCACAGAAAGAAGCCCTGTACCCATCACTCCCATTATCCTTTCCCCCAATCCCTAACAACCACCCACCTGCTTTCTGTCCACAGATTTGCCCATTCTAGATATTTCATACCAGTGAAATCACACAATATATGACTGTTGTGTCTGGCTTCCTTTGCACTTTGTGTCTAGCTTCCTTGCAGTGTAATGTTTTCAGGGCTCTTCAATGTTGTAGCATATATCATTACTTGATTCCTTTTCATGGCTGACTAATATTCCATTGTATAGATTATCAAAATCTATTATCTATTTTTCAGTTGATGAATGTTTCCATCTCTATTGGGAATAGTGCTGCTGTGAACATTCATATATGAGTTTCTGTTTGAACATATTTCTGCTATAATTTAAAGTGCTATTCCTAGAAGAAAACATCTAAATCATACTCATTAACTCATCAGTACTCTATATTAGTTCTGATTCACTCAGAAATTTCCTAAATTTGTTTACTTGTGTTAAATGACCCAATCTTCCATTCATTGCATTTGTGAAGTTTCTACACCAAATTATCTAAAAAGATGTTGAACAATATTTTTATTAGAAAAAGAAACAAAATTTCAATGACTCATCTTTTCAATTCAAAACACACAAATTGAATTAAGTAAGATCTTGTAAAAATGTATACAATAATATTTGAGATTAGCTCAGGTTTTATGTCTCCCTTTGGCTAAATTGGAAAGTAAAGATGATTATTTATAGTTCTATCCATTATCACTAAAGTTCTACTTAGCATCGTATAAGCAAAAGTAAAGAAAATAAAATTTACACCTAACTCTCATGTCCACAGTGCAGTATTTCAAAGTTGCTAGTCTACACTAGAGGTAAACTGGGCCATTCATTTTGGCTTACTCTCTTAAAAGAAGTTTCACCATAGGTGCGGTTCCATCGATTACCACGGTGCATCTTAGAAGGGTACAGGTGAAACTTACTGAATGTAGAATATAAAAGTCTTAACACAATAACTAAGAAAACACCATGAATGCTATGTTAACCAGTTTGATGAAAATATTTCAGATTGTATATGAAACCAGCACACTGTAGTCCACGATTGCATTAATGTACACAGCTATGATTTAATTTAAAAAAAAGTTGCAGACTATTAATCAAAAGTGAATTATGTGGGAATACTGCTCAGCAATACAAAGGTGTGAATTATTGATACATATGACAACATGAATGACTCTCAGTATACGTATGTTGAGAGAAGGAAGCTAAACCAAAAAACTAAATAGTATATGATCTCATCTCTATAATATTCTAGACAATGAAAACTAGCTGATAGGCCAGAAAGAAGATCAACAAAATTAGAGATGGGATAAGAGGAGGTAGCAGGCAGGAACTAAAAAGGGGCACAAGGAAACTTTGGGGGTGGCAGATGTATTTATTGTCTGGATTGTGGTGATGGTTTCATGGATGTGTCTGTGTACATGTGTGTATGTGTGTGTATAAACTCATCAAACTTTATTTTAATACACATGCCCATTACCCTCACTAATGCTGCAAATTAAAAAAAAATTAAAAGGCTCATACAAATATTTTTAAACATGGTTTAAATGAGTTCTCAATAGTGGTCCCCTTCTATTTATTTTCATTTAATAACAGAACAACAAACAAAAGGTCATTTGATATACAATAGGTCTGAGGCGTGTTCGTTCTTGGTATCCTTATTAGTCGTCCATTTAAAATGTTAACATTGTTGTAAATCAGAATTTGCAGAGATCAACTTCATGCTCTGAATAAATGCCAAAAGGAAATTAATCCAGTCCACAGGTATGTTCCTTTCATAAGGTCAAAGTATTTTAATAATCACTTCCCCAAGGATATTCTTCAGAGTCAGTATTGGGTAATTTATCTCCCTTAAACACTATTATAAATACTTGTGGAGGATTTTGAGGGGGCATTTTTGTCTCAGTAATTCTAAATTTATAAATGAGATGTATTCAAAAAAGTTGTGAGCAAGGAGGAATGAAGTTTCTCAGCAATGAGGACTATGTAAGTGGCTATTAATGTCCCATCCCCCATTCAGCACAGGTAAATCGTTCTTAGGGATAATTGTGAAGGAGAACTGAGTCTGCTATCCTGTCTTCCATCCCAGAGCATCTTTGTTGAACTCTCAGAAAAAGTTACAGTAATGAAATCTAGGGGAAAATGCACAGAGTTGTCAAAGAAAGACCCTTAGCTAGTTTCTCTCTTATTGCATGGTTAGCCCTGGGAAATTGTGAAACTCATGCAATACAAGAATGAAGAGTCTATTTTGAGAAGTTTGTACAACTAGGAGCCATCATTTTCCAAAGCCCAGGGTAAAATGGTTCAAATTCAAGAAATTAGAGTTTTCTGTTATTTCTCTACAGGAAATTAGCAAACCATCTCACAGTTGATATAGACATTGATACAGTTTTTCCATAGATCCTTCTGATAAAATGTGGCTGAGCAGTGATCTAACAAGTTAGGCAAGAATTCTCCATCGGTCCCTCCCCTGGGCTCCATGGTCTCCAAGCCAGCACTCCTTCCCACCCGCCATCTATCCTCACACCCGAGCTAGGTTCCAAAGGGAAGGGACAATTCTCCGTTTCATGTGAAAGACACCTGAGGGTCACGGGAAGACAAAGATCTAGGGCTATTTCTCAGTTTTGGGGAGTAGAACACCGAGCAGGAAGGAAGAAAGAGGCTCCATTCAACCAATAGAATCAGGAACTTTCTAGATCAGAGTCTTCCTCACAACCACCTCAGCAACTAGGTGCCAGAAAAACTAAACTTGATTTAGTTTTTGCTTTGCCCTTTCCTCTCTTCCTGGTTTGGGATCTTGTCTAACAATGCTAAATTTCATCTGTGGGTGCTCAGTTTCACCATTAGACAAGATACAGACGGCATTTACAACAGAACCAGCCCGCTCAATAAATGTAAACCATCATCGTCATCATCTCTGAGTCAATGAGATTATTGGTAAAATGACACACATTTTACTTTTTAAAAATTGTTTGCGTTTCCTACATACACAAATTGTGCTTACATTAAGAACAACAGAAAAAAAAGTTTTAAGTTTTAATAATCTGATGAAAAACTACATTAAGAAAATGGGATGAGCACAAAGGTATTGTTTCATCTGATTAGCATCTATATTATTTCACTGAAACCAGAACAATAAATCTGGACCAATAAGGAAGGGAAAAAAGAATTCTGCGTTCATAACAAAGTTTTAGATGTGAGTTCCTCTAATACTCACTAGTGAGTCAAGAATGGAAATCACGCTTTTACATTATTGCTCTGAAGGAGCAATCCCGTGTTTCCTATCAGAGTCAAAACACTGACATACCACATTCTGGACTTTGAGTGTGTTGGAGGGAGGAGGGACCTTGGGAACCACCTATTAAACGGTGCGTGACTGTAAAAACTCTGAGTCAGGCACGCTCTAGGCTGTGATAGATCCCTGCTAAATGTCTTACAAGACATTTCACAGGAAAGCCCAATATAAAAATGGGGGTCATTGGCCATTGCCCTACCTAAGACTCCTTAGAATTTGAAAATATTCTAAAATTTCTACCCCAGATGTCTAGGCCAGGTATGATGGCTCACGCTTGTAATCCGAGCAGTTTAGGAGGCTGAAGCAGGAGGATTACTCGAGCTCAGGTGTTCCAGAACTGCCTGAACAAGAACAAGACCTCATCTCTACTAAAAACAGAAAAAACGAGCTAGCTGTTGTGGCGCCCAGTACTCAGGACACTGAGGAAGGGGATCATTTGAACCCAGGAGTATGAGACTACTGTGAGCTATCATGATGCCAGGGCACTCTAGCACGGGCAACAGAATGAGACTCTATCTCAAAAAAAAAAAAAAAAAAGGTATTTCTACACCCTCATTTTGAAGTTGCCATAGCAGAAAGAGCTGGAGCCTTGGAGTCAGTCAGAGGTTTAAGTCCTAGTTTCACCACTTTCAAACTGTTTGTCTCTGCCACAGACATTGGCTTCTGAAATGAGTCCCGTACATTTGATAGCCACCATCCGCATCCCCCCATCCCCCGCCCCATGCCTCTGGCTTACACATTTCTGTGAATGGCAACTTCTCCCTGGGAAGAATCTGCCTGGGGAAGAAGAGTCACGCCTCGTCCTTCAATGTATCCCTATAAACTCTTTGCTGTTAATCTTCATGTTAAAGCTAGAAGTTGTTGACTTGATTATATACATTGTGCTTTTCTTCTTAAGTGCTGTGAAACAATTTAACATGGAAAATGTTTATAATGTGTGAAGTGAACAAGAATAATATAATGGTATATACATTATGACTAGCAACTATGTACACTAGATAACAGAGTACGCATAGAAGAAAAAAGTGCAAAGGACTAAGCAAAAGTAAAAATACCAAAGCTTGTGAAATTCAAACATTTTATGATATGCAAAACATTTTGCTGAAATCAACCTCTCTTACTTTAAAATATCCCTGGGGATAGAAATACATTCTCTGTTTTATTATAATAGAAATTTTGATCCATAGTCAATATGAAATCACATTACATGTCCAGTTCCCTGGCCCCACCATCACTCTGGCAAGGCAGAGTCCTGGAGTTGGGCCAGCTGAGGGCCAGAGGCCCAGAAGTCTGGGCTGAGGTCAGAGGTGGCAGAGCTTAGGACTTCCTGTGGATCTAGAATTAGAGCTAAGTGTATCTGAAATTTCCCATCCAGGGACAAAATTGAAACCAGTGATCATTCAACCAAGTCATCAATCCAAAGGGATTCAGAGGCAAAGAAGGTTTGGAACAACAACCTGGAGAACTTCTTTGGGCTGCAGAGCAAAGCTGTAATTGCTTCTCATGGATTCTTATGGCCTTTCTCATGACAAGACCAGAATCTATGCATGTGACTGAAAAACACAGTATCGTTAAATGTCCAACTCCAAGTGAAGCTTGAAATGCAGGTATCTTATCAAGAAGAAAAAATAGTAGGAATAGTACAGACTTTGGGAATCAAAGGGACCAAGATTCAAAACCCTGGTATTTCTTGAGCAAATTATCTTAACTTGGAAAAAGTTAACTTGACATCTACAAATATGGGTGTTGCAGAGAAGGTCACTTGACCCCCAGAATTGGGACTCCCCTTTTATAGTATCGGGATACTGCTGAAAAACAGCTGTCTGGATTACATTTCCTATTTCTTTTGCATCTAAGTAGTATCATGTTACAAGTTCTAGCCATTAGAATACAAACAGAAATGCTGATTGCCAACCGGGCAAACACAGTCTGCCTTCTCTCTACTCTCTCCCCTTTCTGCCTTAGAGGTGATGTATTGAAGATGTTGATGTTTGAAAATGAAAGGGCTTGGATCCCTGAGTCACCACTTGGAAGAAGCACCCCAACTAGGAACTTCTACATTGGCATTGTGTGAAGAATAATAACGCTTTCTGTGTTAAGGCACTGAAATTCGGGGGTTATTGTAACAGTTATCCTACCCTGAAAATAATACCTAATTTATAGGTAGATTTGAATCTATTTCAATAAATCTTTTACTATCATGCAAAAAAAAAACCTACATGAACTTTTTCCAAATTTGAGATATTAATATGTTTATGATACTTTGATTCCAAATATAAGCTACATAGATACATGAAATTTATCTCAAAGTGTTAAGTAGTCAGCCTCAAAGTGCAAGGTGCCCATGTGATGACTAATTCACACAGTAAGCCATGCATGCTAAGCATCAATAAAACAAATAGGTATTTTTTAATATTATTGCCAAATTAGAAGCCACTTATAGCAGATACCTGAATGTCACCTGTTGGTTTCTGATAGAATTGCTAATCACATGAAAAGCTCTGGATGGATCACTCTAAGGCAGCGCTTCTCAACCTTCCTAATGCCATGACCCTTTAATACAGTTCCTTATGTTGTGGTGACCCCCAACCATAAAATTGCTACTAGCAATGAAACTACAACTAGTATTGTAAGGACACTCAAACAAGGACACCACACAGAGAGTAACTGAGGCCTCCTGCAGACATCCAGCAGGAATTGAGGCTTTCTGTATGCACTCATGAGGATGAGCTACCCTTGGTAAATCATCCAACCCCAGTCAAGCCTTCAGATGACAACAACCCTGGCTGAAACGTTGAGTGCAACCTCCTGAGAAACTCTTTTTTGAGTTGCTCTGAAACAGTAGAAACTGTTGCTGCTAGCAACTAAAATAATTTTAAGGTTGGGGTCACCACAACATGAGGGACTGTATCAAAGGGTCATGGCATTAAGAAGGTTGAGAACCACTGCTCTAAGGTATGTAGCAATAGGTAGGTCAATTTTTCATGAACAATGGTTGATGATTCTCCAAAACAACGCAGGGGAGGCCAACTAGTGCCTGGCACACAAACATCCACTCCCTTTCCCTACCAGCTCACAGTAGTTCCTCGGTTTTCTTGCTATTACCTGTTCATCTCACATCTGGATCAGGGAATCATGTTGCAAAGGGCATTCCTTCAGATCTGAAGGACCTACATAGGCTAGGCCTTGACTAGTGGAAATTTTTTCTCAGTTTTTAAAGTTCAGGAGAGCCCACCTGTGAAGCTGACAGAATTGAGAGAGAAGACATTCCTCAGATTGTTTAAATTCTTGGCTCAAAATTGATGCCACATTAGAAGTAGTTGCCAATCAAGTAGTTCAGAACCATGGAACATATCTAACATGCTAAAAGGCGATGACTAGCACCTCATTAACTAATGTTTACTATACACAGTTTGGGTTTGGATATCATGATTTGAGCTATGATATGCCTCAATCTATTTATTTGTTTGTTTTAGTGACCTTTTAAAGATAGAGCCTAATTTTTCTCTCCTCGAATTTGGACTATCCTTAGAAGCTGGCTTCTAAAGAATAGAATGTGGAAAAGTAAAGGTGCTTCTGAAATTTAGGCATAGTGGCCTCTTCCTTGCCTTCTCTTAGACGACCCTTTCTGGGGGATGCCAGCTGCTTTGTTGTAAGGACACTCAAGCAAGAGAAGTCCACAGGAAGAGTAACTGAGGCCTCTTGCAGACATCCAGCAGGAATTGAGGCTTTCTGCGCACAGTCACGTGGATGAGCTACCCTTGGTAAATCAACCCCAGTCAAGCCTTCAGATGACAGCAACCCTGGCTGATATCTTGAGTACAACCTCCTAAGAGACCTTTTTTTGAGTTGCTCTGAAATTCTTGACTCACAGAGGTCAAGAGAGAATGTTTGTTATTGTAAGCTGCTAAATTTGGGGGCAGTTTTTTAGGCAACAATAAACAACTAATACAGAGACACTTCCAAGACCAAGAGCGTTATAGGTAGGATTCTTTTAAGCATAACACAAAGCACAGAATACTGAACTTTTTTAAGAGATGTATGTGCATGTTTAACATATATAAAGTGTACAGCTTAATTGTACAACTCAAGGAATTTTATAGTATATACTCATATAACCACCACCCGGGTCAAGATGCAGAAAATTTCCAGTACTCTAAGAAATTCTTTCACATCCATAACCAGTCAATAGCTCTTCTCAGAAACAACCATTTTTCTGAGTTCTATAACTATAGATTAATTTTTCCTGTTCTTTAACTTCATATACGTATAATACCTGGCTTCTTTCATTCATCATAATCATTTTCAAATTTATCCATGCTATTATATAATTCTTTCCTCTTATTTCTGGATAATAGTCCATTGTACAATCACATAAAATGTATCTATTTTCCTATTGATAAACATTTAGATTGTTTACACTTTGAGGCTATTATGAATAAAGCTACCATGAACATTCTTATACCAGTCTCTTTGCAGACCTCTGCACTCAATATTGTTGGGTAAATTCTTAGGAGTGAAATGGACAGGTCACAGTGTACATGTTTAAGTGTAAGTTTCCTAAAGTAGTTGCGCCATTTTTTACATTCCCATTGAAAATAATTTTTTTCTTTTCTTTTTCATTTGAAGCAACCCCAACTTAAAAAGAGGGGAAAAAACTAAAGTTGGTCTTAATGAAAAATGAATGACAGGAAACAAAGAGCTTCCTAAATTATTTGGAATAATCAAGGAAACGAGTCTACAAAGTAGCTATCTGACAGCAGATCCTCCAAGCAAATACTTTGATTTTGATCATTGGTTTGGGATTAATTTTAGCCACTGAGATCAAAGTTTTTCACAAAATGAGCCAAGCAGGGACCCAAATCCCGAGAGAAGCATTTACATAAAGCGTCTTTCAAGAGCTCCAGTTGCACAATCCATTAGCGCATAGTACTGGTACATAAAGGTCTTTCAGAATGAGATGCTGTTAAATGAAGACTCAAAGGGGAAAGAAGAGTCTCCCCACACGGTGCCCTTGTTTACAGGCCAGCCACCACGGTGACAAATGAGACATCTTGATGCCCAGTGCGGCTCACCCCCAGGCACTAATTCAGCTTTGTGTTTCCCCTGAGTTCTGCTTCAAATAAACATATCAGTGAACTTCATTAATGATGCACTCTGGGGCACTGGGCTGTAATAGGCATGAGGCTCTGCACCCAGCTCCAGTGGCCAGTCTCCAGCTAGCACAGGACGCTGACCTAAGTCCTTTCTGTTCCTGAGCCCTCCTGACACCCATGGTGTTATTTTCATGCTTTGTACGGGGCTTCGTAAGAGGAAATGAAGACTGTAAAGCCAGAATATCAATGCCAATCTCAGCAACTTCAGGAGATGTTCAGATGTGCTCCAAGCAATATTTTTTTCCTATTTGGAAAATTCAAAATTGGCAACAATCTAGATGTCTAAAAATAGGAAATGGTTAAATAAAAGTCTCCCCTCCCCCCTGCCCTTCCTCCTCCAGACAGTGGGAATCATTGTGTAGAGCAGAAAAATGACACAATGAGGTCTTAGCAGAGTCCTGAAGCGGCAGGGTCGGGGGCTCCAAGCCCACCAATAGACCGTTATCTCCAGACCATTCAGGAAAGGGCTGGAGCTTGGTCCTTAATAGCCAGTGAGTTTTCTTAGGACTTATTATTATAGGAGGCCTAGCTTCAGGGCAAGGGTTAAGGAATTTTATTTTATTTATTTTTAGTATCAACTCTGCCAGGCACCAGGTCACTTACCAAGCACCCATTGACTTCATCCCCACAACAGCTCCATGAAGCCAGTACCATTGTCTCCGTTTCAGTGCTGAGCTCTGCCCAGAGAAGTTAAAAACCTTTCATAAGTTCCCCCAACTAAAAGGAGACAGAGTCGGGATTTAAGTCTCTCTCTTTCAAGCCCTTGCTAGACTTTACTAACAGAAAATAAAGTTTAAAAGCAGTTTGAATCGATCTTTGTGTGTGTATGTGTGTGTGTGTGTGTGTGTGTGTGTGTGTGTATTACCCTGGATGGAGTTGAAACACATTCTTCTTAGTAAAGTATTGTAAGAATGGAAAAGCAAGTATCCGACGTACTCAACGCTAATATGAACCCAGTAGAGGATCTCATACACACTCA
>CAUYON010189798.1:0-36043 GCA_963573935.1 Arctocebus calabarensis
CAGAAAACAGTCTTTGTGTTTGCCTCAGGGTTGCCCAAATCTATTGCTTTTTCTGTGAAGGCAAAAGCCAGTTTAACCCATTAGTGGCTTACTCAATTGAGAAATACATGAGACATACATGTGGGGATTTCTAACCCCACACGCCTAGGTTCTAGTCCTGACTTTTCCCGGCATAACTGTAGACAAACTAAATGGTTGAGGGTGTTCAAACTTTGTCCTGCATCAGAAGCACCTAGAAAGTTTATTACAACACAAATTAATATCCTCCCCTCTCCACTCCTGGAATTCAGTCCACATCTGTGTTCTGCTCAATCCACACCTTGATTGTTTAAAATCTGAATGTATGGCCAACAGTTAAAAATTAAAAGGTTTCACATTCTAAAGAAAAAAATCAGATTTCAGGCTACCTTTGAAAAGCAAAGAGATGAGGCTATATACGGCCTTCTGCCAAGAAGAGATGACATGTGTTGTTTAACAGGTAGGACTCCAGGAAATGCCTTGTGGGGAAAACTCAGATCTAAATACTCCAAAAAACCATGGGGACAACACTAATTGTCCCCAAGCATAGGGGGACTTGTCCTGTGTTCTCTCCCCCCCCCCATCCCCATGGTTTTAAACAGGATATAGAGGAATTACTCAAGTTTTCTGAAGGGCCCCATGAGATCTGCTTGCTCAGTGCACCTGTTACAAACCACCTGCCTTTAATAATACTAACAACAATCACTTTTATACAGAGTTTATAATGCACATAGCCATCCCTGGGATGAGACTTAAGATGGTAAGTATTAACAATGTCAGTGGATGCCAGGGTCAGGGGTGAGGGCACAAGTGAGGGAGAAGCTCCCCATCTTCTAGCTGAGTGACCTGGGCTAAGTGTGTTTCAGTCACCTCAGCTACAAAGTGGGGCAAACAATACCAACTCCCAAGGTTGTTTACCTTTAGTAGAATGAGTGAAGTGTTCAGAGCAGCACCCAGCCCACAGAGGGCACCCAGGAAATGTTAGCAGCCACCGTCACAATGTCACCTCCACGACCATAGATGGTTTTTACAGAGAGACCACTTTTGGAAACATACCAGCCCTGCCTATATGTGGTATTGGCAAGATAAGAAACTCCAGCAGAGCCAAGGAGAGATAATGAACACAATGTGTATGTACTAGGAGAAGAGAATGGAAAACAAAGACAGGTGAGCTGGCTGTGATCTAAAAATCGACAGCAAGTGAGATTCCTTCCAGGGTTCACATGGGTCAGCAGAAAAGAGCATTCACATCTGAAGAAACCAATCCCTCATTCATACTGTCGGTGCTGGGCTTCTCCTCCAGGAGGGAGGAGGGGCTTCAGCCAATCTTGAACCAGGGTCAGGCAGCCGGCCCTGGAGAAAATGCAGCAGTGCCACAAATGACAACTTGGGAAGGATTAGGGAAAATGATAAAGCCCGACAGAGCAACTGCAATAAAACAAACTTCGAAAATAAACTTCACTTGGAAACTCCCTTTACAGCGTGGTATTCACTTTATGCTTAAAATAATTCTCAGGGTTAACTACTTTTTCTCTAATGACTACATGAAATTCTTTCTACAGAAATCGAGTCCACCGAAACCATTCACACAGGTAAATAAACCAGTTCCCCATGACCTCTCACTAACACTGCTGTTGAGAAGCCACCAGCATGTCCTGAGAGCCACAAAACGGGCACCACAGCACATGGTAGGCCTGGACGCTCTAGCTATGAGCACGCCTGGCCTAGATCCGCTCTTGCCAATCATTCTTTCTTTAGTTTCTCTTTCTTTTTTTAAATAGTACCCCCCACCCTGGGAAGGAAATAAAAGGTGATTTTGTCACTGAAAGAAAACTTCACTCAGATACATGGAGAGAAACAATCAATTTTCTGTCTATCAAGAGGAGATAGGCTAAATAAACCTACCAAGGACTACTCGCCAGCAGTTACAACTAAAGGCAGATCTTCATTTAAGATACACTATTCCACGGTGAAGAAAACAAGTTGTAGAACAATGTATAGATTATGCTATCGCTTATATGCAGAAATACACAAATAAAACTGCATATTTCTCATACTCATCAATGTACACAAAGTGTCTGGAACGATACCCATTAAACTGACAGCAGTGCTGACCTCTGGAAAGGGCAGAGTGGAGGGGGTCAAGGAGAGGTCTAGGTTTATAATAAGACTGTCTCCTTGTATCACTTGTGAGATGAAAACTAACATTTAAGAATGTAATTATGGGCGGCGCCTGCGCCTCATCAAGTAGGGCGCCGGCCCCATATACCAAAAGGTGGCAGGTTCAAACCCGGCCTCAGCCAAACTGCAAAACAGAAAAATAGCCGGGCGTTGTGGCGGGTGCCTATAGTCCCAGCTACTGGGGAGGCTGAGGCAAGAGAATCGCCTAAGCCCAAGAGTTGGAGGTTGCTGTGAGCGGTTGATGCCATGGCACTCCATCAAGGGCGATAAAGTGAGACTCTGTCTCTACAAAAAAAAAAGAAAGAAAAAGAATGTAATAATGGAATTATTTTGAAATAATCGTAAGTGCTCATTCCTTCAGTGCTTTTTAGGTTGGCTGCTTTTCATTGAGCTCGACATAAAAGGTGAGTCATCATTCCTCTGAAACATCCTTTTCTTCACAGAATTGAGACCCATGCTCAGTTTCAGAATGTGAAATCAGGCCATAGTTCAAAGATTGAGAAATGCAAAGTGAAGGTTAAGTAAAAACGAAAGGGCTCGAGAGGCAGACCTGAGACGGCAGCTCTCAGGACTGGCTTCAGGTGACCACCACCCTGCACATGGCAGCCACACGCTCACTCCACCATGACCCAGGCCAGCCGGTGGAAACACAGACCCCAGGCAACCACGCCCATTCCTTCTTGCAATGTTTAAACTGGAAACATGTAATTACATTTCTATAATAGGAAAACTCAGGTTTTTGGATAGTGATTCCTCTATCTCTAGCTGATAGTCATTTTCACAGCAACCAGAAGACCCTGAAGATCCTGATTTTAAAAATCCTTTCAAAAGCATGAAAAAACAGAAATCATTCATGGCACAGATGTAAGAAATAAAACCAGCTGTCAACAGAGCTGAAAGACAACTGCTTGCTGGCCACCTCACATCCCCCAATTGCCCCCAGATGAGCGGTGAGCAAATTTTAACATGTCAGTGTAGACTGGCTAAAGCAGCATACCTATAATTTGCCATTCAGCTGCCTGAACAATACTCTTGTGGACATATATTATTGCATTATAGAAATACATCATAATTCAGTTAACCCTTTCCCATTATTAGGTAGTTTCCAACTTCGAATATTATGAATAATGGAGAGAAACATCTTTCTAGCATGAAACATTTTCCACATCTTGGATTATTTCATCAGGATACATTCTTAAGGTCCTTGTTATAAATTTACATTTCCGTTTTTGTGAAGGGATTAGAATAAATCAGAGATTTGCAAACTCAAAGGCCAACTGGAGTTAAACAGAGAAATGAGGAGATGGGCGAGGTGTACAAAAAAATAAAAGAACCTGGTGAGTATGAGCCTATTGAAGGTGGTGGTCACTACAGGGCTCCAGCTGGAGGCTGCCCAGTGGGATGATGGCCAGGGTGCTCCTGGACTGCCCAGTTTTCCAAAGAAGCCAGAAATCCAGGAGTGGTTTTTTACTAATTGGTAAATACTGGCAACATAGGTCCACTTACCCTTCTAGGCCAGCCAAGGCCCCTTCACAGAGGATAAGTCTTTTCTGGGAGATTCTGGGGTATCAACTGGGCATGAGAAGGATCCCCATCAGGTTGCTAAGGGGATATAATGAGTGTCTCAGGGGTGATTCACTAGGGGCAAACACAGGATTTTGGAGTTTGCACCAGTCTTAAAGCTCTATCATGCCTTGTTTTTGTATTCCTCTGGACTTCTGCCCAACACATACAGTTCCCCTTCCACAAACCTCTAAGTCTCAGCCAGAGCCAGGAAGGCAGCTAATTGCAAATCCCTATTTTATAAGCAGCACCAAGAAGGCCCTCCGTTTGCTCTCTTTCTTGATAACTCTGGCCCTCTAATCCCTAGAAGTCAAGTGTAATTCTTATCAAACTAAACCCCAGTGTTCCATGGTGCTAGGCCTCGAGGGAAGCGCCTGCTTTTCCAATAGTGCATGTGGCTGAGACCTTCAGGCTGTCTGTGACTTGGCTGTAGGGGCAGATAGGGACAGACTGTGCTGGTGAGCAGGTGTGTTCTGGCTCGGGAATGTTCTCCGCCTCAGAGGCTTCCTATTCTAAATGGGCAGCATCACAGCTCTGTCAGCGATCACAGAAGTGCCTCCAGAACGGAGAGAGAAAAAAAGACCCTGAGAGCTCAAAATCCCCTTTCACAAAGCCCGTTGAGGTGCCTTTTATGTCTTTGCCATCTGTCATCATGAAATTCACAACAGCTCCCCCGGTCTCAGGACACGAACATTTCTGAGGGGGTCACCCGGAGCCGTGCAGACACCCTGACAGCAAAACAATGCTTGGCAAGGTGAAGGCCGGTGAGAAAATCCTGCTAAACAAACACAAGGGTCAGCAGCTCAGAGAGCAAGATCCACTGAAACCCACTAATTGGAAATAATTCCAAGTTTTTCAGACATTACGTAGTGACAATAAGGTGCGAACACCGGATTAGTGACCTCCAAGAGACAGAGGGCTTTTGTTCCATCTTTGTAGGAGCAGAATTTAACCCCGTGTTTTGAAATTCCCATCAACTACCCTGTGTGAATGTAAAAGTTTACCAGTTAATAACGGAGCAGGGTTAGATTCTTGAGTTTCCCCCATCCCAGGTCAGGAAGTAGAACCCATGTGAAGGGAAGTGGGGGGAAGGAACAAACAAAGGCCTGAAGGCGGCCTGGGGGCAGCTTTCCTCTGGGCCTTTCTCAGAGCTCAGTTAACTAAACAGTTTAGCACCTTAAATTTCTCCAACTGGGAAAAGCCACATGGATTTGCAGTAGCTTGGGTTTTCTGTGGTGGTTATTTCTGAGTTGGTCTTATGAAGCCATATCTATCAAGAAATGCTTTGCTTTGTTTTCGTTTTTTTCTAATATGCTGTAGAATTTCCATTGAGTTAATAAATAACAAAAAGCAAAAGGTTTCAAAAAATGCCACTGATGAGTCTGGAACTTGGTTTGGCTTTGGAGTCACAATTTTCTAAAACTCAATTCTGAAACAAAACCATTTAAAATAGCTGGGATTTGGGGCAGGCACCTGTGGTTCCTGCTACTCGGGAGGCTGAGGCAAGAGGATTGCTTGAGCCCAGGTGTTTGAGGCTGCTGTGAGCTATGATGCCACGACACTCTACCCAGGGCACAGAGTGAGACTCAATCTCAAAAAATTTTAAAAAAAATTTTTAATTAAATACATACAAACACACCCACACACACATAGATATATGTTTTTAAAAAACAAAACCCTCCAAACACCTTGTTACTCCTAGAAGTTCCTTCAGGATTAACTGTCAACTTTGTCTCAATAGAGTTCCACTCACTTCCAGAACAACAGCTGCCTGGGAGGACAGAGGAACCTATGGATATGAGGGGGACATTTTAAATAACAAACTCCCTGTGTGGTCCCCAAGATGCAGACAAGCCCTGCTGCCACTTCCTGAGAGTGCTTCTGTGCAAGAGCTTGACTTGCATAGAACCACCTCGACATGGTCCAGTCTGTCTGTCTCTCTTTCCAAAGCGTGGTCTCTGTCCTGTAGATCTGGACAGAGTGCTGGCCCAACAGCAAGGTTCTTGGGCACTCCAGTACTTCATCTTCTGCACCAAGATCCATCTTGGTGGGTTACATACAAACAGATCTTTTCAAAAGGACCAGTGAGCAAGTTGGGGACAGAAAAGCAAGACTCAGAGTGGCCACTCTGGAAATCTCCAAGTGACCAAAGTGATGCACAGACTCCTCAGCTTCTGCCTGCAGCCAAAGTGACCAAGGACCTTTCCCTACACAAGACACTTAAAGGCTGTTCAGGCGATAATCTCACACACACACACACACAAATGGAAAGCTTCTTATACTGGATAAAAAAACAAAGTGTGAAACCAGGGCTGCAAAATCACAACAGGAAGCAGAAGGGAAAGACAGGTAGGCTGTGTAAAGCTCATTGAGGTCCCTGGAGCATCCTTGTGGCTGAAGAAAGGCACGGGAGCACTTCCCAGGGACTCCAGAAGCTGCCCCCTTTCTGCCCTCATGATGAGTCTGAGGGCTGCCTGGGGAGTCCTAGCACGATCCGAAAGGTCAGAAACGCTGGGAGCTGCCCTTGGATGCAAGATGAGCATCACTTCCCCCAGCCCGGGGTGCCACTGGGGTGCCAAGCACCTGGCGAGCATAGACCCCCAAGCAAATAAGACCTCATGCCTGCCATCCAACCCTCTTGTTTGCAGAGTGCCCTAAAATAAGATTCCACAAGTTGGAAAGGGAATCGGGTTTCACCATTGGCAAAGCCGCTCGCCACGTGGCCCAGCCATGATCAACAGCAGCTGCGTTTCCTCCGCCCTTGTCCCTGGGCGCCCAGTTGGTTTTCCTCCTTCTTCCTCCAGGTGCGCTCTAGCCAGGGCCTGCCCCAATGAGTCTCCCTTTCATAGCGTTCTGATGAATAGATTGTCTGTGTTTTCTTTTACATTCTTTTTAATGGCCTGGACTATCCTCCAGCAACCCAGCTGTGCATGTCAAATAAAATGTATTGGGGTCGGATGGATTCTCACATAGCCCCGAAAAGCACAGCATGTGAAACAAAGGACACCCAACCACGGCCTACCCGCTCCAGAAAGCTATGCTAAGAAACAGTGTAACTGCTACAAAAGCCACCAGACTACACAAGTGTCACGTCAAATGGCAACGTTTCATGTCAGGTCTCCTCTCTCTTTTTCTCTTTTTTTTTTTTTTTCAGCTTTTTCAAATATAGTCATGCAAAAGACTTCTGTTTTTAAACTCACCGTGCAAACACTAAAAGTTTACAAAATGCAGGCAGATAAAAATCAGTTCAGGTTCAATGTATCCTGAACACGGGGCTCTAACTGATTCAGCTTTGCAATCTGACCTTTAATTGCCATATAGAAACGGAGAAGCGCGTTTAGAGAAATGGTGAATTTTTTTTATGTTACATACAAAAGTACCACCTTATGTGAAGCATGTGAACCCTCTTCAAAGGATTAAATGTTTAAAAACTGAAGGAAAATCAGAAAGCAAGCTTCCTGTTTCAGCACACAGAGGAAGAGGGGTCTTTTAATCCTGTAATAAAACGGATGGGCTTAAGACACTCAGAAAAGGGTACATGGAAATCCACTCTGCCTGACACACTGATAGTTTGAAGATATAACATTTATATTTTGTTCCATAAGTAAATGAAATCGGTAAAGCCGTAGGGAAAGTACATGTGTTTGCAACCCAGCCCAGAGTCAATTTGTTACATCTGCCTTTCTGTTCTGGTTAAAAACATCCCTCCCTCCAGCCTGCTGGTGCGTGCACTCTCACAGCTGAGGACAGATGTGGCTAGCAACGCCTCGTGAAACAAATGCCAAGCAGCAGACCGCTACCACAGGCTCACACACCTGCAGGTGACATCACCAGCTCTATCTTACCCCAGAAATCTATTAACATGCAGAAACAGGTGTCACCAAACCAAAACCCACTCTTAGAAAGCATTCTCCTCAACAGCCTGTGTTGAAATGACAAACGAGATGCTGAACTTCTACTTGCCTTCCACGTCTGTTCGCGGGGGCAGGAAGGATTCCCTGTCCCCAACCCAAACTTCCTAGGACACCTGTTTCCTAACATCTCAAAGACTCCAGATGCAACCAGAACAAAAGCTTTGGAGAAAACCCTGCATATTGCATTTTCCTTTGTTTCAGGGAATTTTATTATCTCTCTTTTAGCAAAAAGTAGCTAACGCAGAGTCAGTCTTCACTAACTACTGCCTGAAACAGTTTTCTTCTTTATATCTGTGACCAGGCATATAGGAGGTACTCAATATGTCCAGAGCATATAAAAAAATAATATATATCTGGGATGCACCTTAAAATACTCCAGCAGGAAATGAAGGAGAAAGTAGAGATGAACTAAAATTGCCAAAATGTTGACAAATGTAGAAACCAAGAAATTTGACAATTGTAGAAACCAAGAAATAAATAATTGAGAATTCACTATGCTACTCCCGTTTGTGTTTGAAATTTTCCATAATAGAAATATTTTTTAAATATATAGCAACCTTTCCAATTGTTGGCCCAAGCCCTCCTCCCTTCCTCCTTTGTAATGGAATCCCAAGTTTGTTCATGTCATCTGCCTGCCTCCATGAAACACTTGTGCTTCACTGTGACTCAATCACAGCCATCCAATTTTCCTTGTCTGTGATGGCCTTAGGAATGGACAGATGCATTTAACTGGCTAATGAGAGATCAAGGGTTTCTGGAAAAAAGTTTCCATGCTTCTAAAAAGTGACATAAAGGAAGAGATAGGTCTGCCTTTTCTGCTCAGTCTTATTACATTTGCACATGTTAGCCAGAACCTCAGCAGCCATTTTGTGGCCATGAGGGAATTGATCAAAGACAAAAGCAACATGCTACAAGTTGCAGAGAAGAAAGATCAAGCAACTCTGATCCTTGAAGGATGTCACTGAGCCACCAAAATAGCCACCCTGAAACTGCCTCACTTCAGGAATCATTAAGTGAGAAAACAATCTGCTTACTGCTTGAAACAGTCGATCCAGGGTTTCCTGTTTACTCATAGCTAAAGCCATATTACCTAATACAAAATAACTGTTTAATGAATGAAGGAAAGTGTTCTCTCTGAAACACAGAGAGAATTATTAGAAAGTGTGAACAGCATCATGAGTCTTAGAAAAGTCAATGTCCTTGCAATTCCATGCAGGAATTGAGATTTACATTAAATACACCCCTAGCACACAGTGACTTCTGTCCTTTTCAATACTCTCCTTATAACCACAGGGGATATATTCCAAAAATCCCAGCAGATGCTTGAAACTGAAGCCGACTGTCAATCAGAACACACTTCTGTTCATGTCTACCACTCACAAATTTAATGGCCTTTCCATCTGAAGTGAGTACTGTGGCTACCACTTCTGTAGTTTGAGGTATGACAGCAAAACTAGCAAGAATTTTTTTCCTTCTTCACAATTTCACCAATAAAAGATCTAGTTCTTACCATAGATCTTAGCAACCTCAGCATATGATTTTTTTTCTTTCCTTGAGAAGTTGAGAACTTTCACCTTTTCATTTAAAGGAAGCACTCATCTGCTTCTCTTTGACACATCCGAATCGCCAGCAGAACTACCCTTGTGCTTTAGGACCATTATGAAATCAAATAAGGGAAACTTGAACGCGAGCACTGCAATGCAGCGACAGTGGATTTGATCACTGAGATGCCCAGTAAGTGACAAACGAGGGGGAGTATCTAGAGCATGGATACGCTGAACAAAGGGAGGATTTCCACGGAGTGGTGAAGGAGCTTATCGCACTATTCCAATGGGGCACCATTAAAAACTAATAAATTGGCAGCGCCTGTGGCTTAGTGAGTAGGGCGCCAGTCCCATATGCCGGAAGTGCTGGGTTCAAACCCAACCCCGGCCAAAAGCTGCAAAAAACAAAACAAAAAAACTAATAAATTGTTTATTTCTGGACTTTTCCATTTAACATTTTTAGACTGAGGTTGACCATGGGTAACTGAGACCCCAGAAAGCAAAACCAAGGATAAGGGGGGGACTTCTGTATTTGATAGTACACAGTGTACATTTTATTTCTTTGGCAAGCTATCAGGTGAATCCTTGCATCTTCTCTTACAACGCTGCTCTTTGATTTGTTTGGAGGTTTTTATCAAATGGTATCTCATATTCACAGCTATGCCCAGGTTCATGAAGATTCCTAGTATACCAGAAAAAGCATGTTCTTCACTAAGTGGCTGTGTAGCCCTAGAAACATTCCTCAACCTCTCTGAGCATTTCTGTCCTTATCTCTAAAACAGAATTAGTAACACCTATCTCAGGGCCCGTGACAGTTAAATGGGGAAGCATGTAAGCAGCCTGTCCTCTGAAGTATTTCACAGTGATGTTCTGTATACATCAAGACTGGTTTCAAGGTCAGAAGTAACTATTGACAACTGGCAGAATCACTGCTTTTTCTTCCCTTCTTCCTTTCAATATATGAAAACAGTAACAAGTATAAAAGAAGCAACACGAGAAGTTCCCTCTTCCTGGGCAGTTTTGTCTCCAGCACTAATGTTTCCTTCATTCCCTGCCTACTTACATCACTGAAAAAAGAAGATTCTAAAAGGTTTCCTTTCAAGCAAGAGGTCCCTGGAACCAGTCACTTTGCCCACTGGGAGAGTTTCTTGGAGCACAGTTGGTGGCTTCCTTGGGGGACCCCTGCTGCTGGCCTTCAGGTGTGACAGACCCTGGGGCAGAGTGAGCAGAGTAGTCATCTCTGAATCCCTGGCCCCACACCAGAAGGACCGGGGGCTGTTACTCCCTCCCCTTATCAGGGGGAAAACAGAGACTGGCCCTTGGGATCTGGTGATGGGGCCACTTCTCCCCAGGAGTGAACAAGAGCTTTCCAGACCTCTGCAGGGGGGTCACCCTTAAGGTTTTCTGCTGTTTCATCCCACCACCTGATGGCTCCTTAACACACTTCCATAAATCTCCTTGGTTGTCACTTAAGTAAACGTATTTGAAAAGGCAATGTTCCCTCAGCTTTGCCTGCCCTCGCAGCCCTGACACTCTCCAAACATCACTAACCTCCCTGCTGGTGCCCAGCCAATCAGCACTCCTCCCCGGGGCTTGGGGCTGAATTGTAGCCCTGAGCCACAGGAAATCCTCCCAGCACCCACAGTGCTGTAGGTGACACGCTTTGGGAAACATTGTCTTCTGTGGGGCGTCAGATGCCTGACTTCAAACCCCCAAGTCCTCCTGGTGTGGAACCTGCTTCATGGCGATGCACTAGGGCAGCGGTTCTCAACCTGTGGGTCACGACCTACAGGAACTGTATTGAAAGGCTGCGGCATTAGGAAGGTTGAGAACCACCACACTAGGGCTCTACCTGAGTGTCACACAGAGCCAAAGGCAGGGGTGTCTGGATTTTGCACCAACAATCGTATCTTTACCCACTGTGTGCCTGGAGATCTCCTCTGCCCGCTCCAGAAGTTGCCACCAGCTCAGTGCTTCCTTTATTACCCTTTCCAAACCTCGATCCCGATAGAGTTACTGGAGGCAGACACAGTGTGTTTATACCTTATCTTGCCCATAACAGGTGCTAAAAAGAACTGTTGAATGAACGAAATAAATCTACATTCAATTAGAATGGTTTTTTTAAAAAATCTTATCTTGGGTTTCATGTCTTCTTCCTTTTAAGATTCAGGAAAAGGAGAGGAGAGGAGACAAGTGGGAAGAGAATAATCAAGGTAAAATAATCAGTGACCCGCTGACCGTCTTGCTCACCTTGGATTATCAGCAGGGCAGGCCTGCCCACCCACACCAAACCAGCCCAGGCCGCCGGCTGGCTCCAGAGGCTGACAGTGGTCCTACCGTCCGCTTGAATCTCCGTACCATTGAATAGTCAGCCGTACATGGGTTCTGGGTGATCTACAGTTTTGGAGAGGCCTCCATTCTCTCCTAGCCATTGGCATGATTAGTTGAAAGCTGGTTTAATTTCTATGCTTAAACACACCAACAAATATTGAGCAAAAATATTTTCAGGGACTATCGGAGAGTACTTTGTCAATGCAAAAGCCAACACAGCATGTGAGTCTCTTCATAACAGCTGCCAATTTAACTGTGTATTGAAACTTAAGAAACACCCAAACCCAGGCTTGCAAGGCCATAAAATATCAGCCTAGGAGCCAGGCCCTCCACACATCAACCTGATCAGAGAGCTCCTCTGTTTCCTGCTCAACAGAAGCGCAGGGCCTTGGAAAACCCACCTCATGGAGTGGGCGAGCACCTGCTGCAGGCTTCCCATCACAGTCCTCTGGGTAAAGCCCTCTGTATCATTTTCCAAGAAGGCAGGTTGTGAGGGCGCCCTGTGTAGCTTGCTCCTCTTTCTAGGGCTCTCCACATAAACACAGGTGCAACCAGCCAGGTCTTCTGTGGGTTCCAGTCCTGCTGCAGCTTCACCTGTGCTTCCCCTTATCCAGCTGGGCTGTCACAAATGCTGTCCTGGACAGTCACCCATGGGGACTCCCACTGAGGGAGCCAGCATCCCCTGAGCCTGGTAGATGGCACAATAAGGAATGCACTGGAGTCTCCCTCCAGGTCTGTTCTCTCTCTGCCCTGCCCTCTGCCCAGCATCCGGAGGTGGCAATCAACCAAGTGGGAGTTGGAGTGACACCGGCAATACTCAGCTCAGCAGCCAGGACAGAACAGGGAGCTGAACAGGGAGCTGCTTTCTCAGTGGTGAGACCTGGAAACAGCTACACCTGAATTCCCTGGATCTCCAGCAAGCCAGCCAGCCAATGAGTTTTCCAGATGGTTGAGATGAGCAGGGCCTCCTGGAATGTGGCCTCATGGCCTCAGCTACCTGCACCTGCTTTACAGAGGGACGTCATCCCAGTGCCCCTGGGAGCTTTGGAAACCAAAGACTGGAGGGCCCACTCCGGCAGCTCCTCTGGCCCAGCAGGCTGTCGGGTGAAGGACAAGGTTAGATCTTATTGCCTCAGGCTGTACC
The DNA here is from genome assembly GCA_963573935.1 of Arctocebus calabarensis. NCBI lineage: Eukaryota > Metazoa > Chordata > Mammalia > Primates > Lorisidae > Arctocebus > Arctocebus calabarensis. The sequence goes on from CAUYON010189798.1 coordinate 12,696, forward strand.
GCCCCAGTGGCAGGGGGTCTCTTTCCAGCACCTTCCGTCTGGAGCATCCATGGCCACAGAAGACCTGGCTGCACCTGTGTTTATGTGGAGAGCCCTGGAAAGATGAGCAAGCTACGCAGGGCGCCCTCACACACCTCACAAGCCACCTTCATCAAAACTGATACAGTGGGCTCACCACTAACCGGAGGCCTTGCCCCGGGCATGTACAAACCAATTCCGCGTGACAAAACCCCTCAGACCAGACTCAGAAGCACTCGGAAAGCAGAACCATCAACACGACCTCACACAGGCGTCTCACCACACAGCAGCCCCAGAACTCCCCTCTCTGTAATTCAAGTTTACTAAGGAACAAATTAATTACAGTAACAGTCACCCTTTTGAGGGGTCACGGTTCTATGAGTTTGGGAAAACATATAGTAGTGTCACCCCTGCAATGAAGACTTAAAATATGTCTGTGACCCTCAAAATCTCTCAGGTCACTTTCTAGTCAGCCCCTCTGCCCATCCCAAGGCACCCATTAACCTGTTTCCTTCCCTACGGCTTCCCCTTTTCCAGAACATCATACAAAAAGTACCACATGATATATGGACCTTTGCGTCTGAATTCTTCTGCCCAGCACAGTGCCTTTTTACTGCTGAGTAGTTTCTGTCTGTTTGAGTGTGACATGGTCTGTTTGCCCATTTCCCAGTGGGAGGAGATTGGGGATTATTTTCAGCTTGGGGCTATTATGAATAGAAGGGCTAAGAACATTTGCACTCCAGTCTAGGCGTAGATGAATGTTTGCATTTCTCTTGTATGGGTGCCGGAGAGCGGAATCACTGGATCACACAGTAGGTGAGTGTTTAACATTATGTGAAACTACCAAAATGTTTTGCCAAAGTGACTGTGCCATTTTGCTGCCACCAGCAAAGTACCAGTTATATTTTCTCTGCATCTTCACCAGCACTTCATATTGTCAGGATTGATTTTTAGGGGTTTTTGGCTGTTGTTCAGTTTTTTTTAGAGGAGTGTGATTTCTGACATGGGGGGTTGTTAAAGCCATTCTAATACATATGCAACGGCACTACCACTACGTATAACATAGCATTCTAGTCTTAATTTGCATTTCCTTAATAACTAGTGATGCTGAGCAACTCTTCACATTCTTATTTGCTCTCTACATGTCTTACTGGTGAAGTATCAATTCAAATATTTTTGCCCGTTTATTAAGTTGACTTGTTTCATTTTCTTAATAAGGAGGTGTAAGAGTTCTATGCATATTCTGTATACAACTCTTTTATCACATTTATGTTTTGCAAATATTTTCTCCCAGTTTGTGGTTTTTTTAACTTCTTAGCAGTGTTTTTCAAAGAGCAAATGTTCTTAATTTTGATAAAATCCATTTTTAACAACTTTTTCCCACGCTTTGTGCCTGAAGAAAGCTTTAATTAGCCCAAAGTCACAACGATTTCCTCCTGTGTTTTCCTCTAGAAGTCGTACAGTTTTCAGTTCTACATTTAAGTCCATGATCCATCTTTGTTCTTCGCTGTACATGCTGTGAGGTGTGTGGTAAGGAGTGTGCAGATTTTTTATATGGCCATCCAATTGTTCCAGTACCATTTATGTAGAATATTGTCCTTTCTCCATTGAACCATCTTGGCACCTTTGTTGAAAATCAATTGATTATCCATCTGTGGGTCTACCTCTGAAGTCTTTCTTATGTCCCTTTAACTTATATCTCTGTCCTTCCCAATACTACACTGGCTTAATTACTCTAGTTTTGTAATGAGTCTTGAAATGAGGCACTGTGAGTCTTCCAACACTGCTCTTTTTCAAGCTTGCTTTGACTAGTCCAGATCTTTTGCTTTTACATATAAACCATGAATTTACTTGCCAATTTGTACAAAAAAGCCTACTGGGATTTTAATTTGAGTTGTGTTGAATTTATACATTGATTTGATTTGGGTGCCTTAGTCCTCTGAAAATAAGCGAAGAGTCATTTTCCAGGGAGATAGAAAAGAATGACTAACCAATTCCTCCCAGACCCTCAGACTCAGTATAGCTTTATCAAATGGTCTTGGCATGAGGACATATGCTGACGTGAGGGACACATGGAAGGGGACAGGAATGCAGTCTGCCTCTCCCACCTACTGCCTGAGACAGAAGACAGAGCTGGTTCTGACCTGAGAAGCAGCCCTGAGACCCAGGGACAGAAAGGAGCATGCGTCCTTGACAGAGCTTTGAAAAGGAGGTATTGAAGGGTGAATGCCCTGGTCCCAAAATAGAGAGGGAGTGAATTCCTTAAGGGAAATAGCAAAATCGGGTGTAGAGGAGGGAGGAGTTGTGCACGAGGTCTGAAACCCACGTGGAGGGTCAGGGTTCTGCTCTTTACAGAAGGAAGCCCATGGAGGCTTCTCAGCGGGAGGAGCATGATTGGATCTGTGTTTCCCTAAGAGCTCCTTCTTGGCAGGCAGAAGACTCCCTGGAGACCATCTCAGGGGTGTGGCAACAGACGTGCCATGAAGATTTGATGTGTCCAGGCTGGAAGGTCTCCAAAGGACAATGCCACTAACCTGATGGAAGTCAGGAGATTAAAGGGGAATAGGAGGCATAAGAGAAAATATCTATCTACTCCCTTACACCTCTGAGCCCCGAAAAGCAGCCACCCCTCATTCAGCACAGCCACAGCCCAGGGGCAAGCTTTGCCAAGACACACAGACAACACAGCCCTCAGCCCTCAAAGATCTCACTAAGTATAGAAGCACGTAACTCGGACACCCTGCAAACAGTCTGTCCTTTATGAGCAATATTTTGTGTTAAGGCTATCAAAAATGCAACTGTCCAAAAGATGGCTCTCCTTTCTAAGATTATACCATTGGGGTTGAATAATTTCCTGGCAACTCTGTGTATAAATCTTGCTTGAGTGTCTCTCTGAAGTTTGAAAAAGAGACAGATGGAACAGTCGACCAGAACACCCCAGTGACAGAAACAACTTTGCCCTGGAAGAAGAAAAAAAGGACAGAATGGCATTTTTGTTTATTTTTACAAAATGTGGAGAACACCAGTCTCCCCCAGCTGTCTTTACGAGATCAAACCAGCTCCAAATGAGAGTTGCTAGGTTTTTGCCAACACTTGAAATCAAAATCCAATAGGCCTCATAGCCCTGTTTCTGATCTTTTCCTCCCTTTTGTATTTCCGATGACAATTCCATTTGTTCATTGATGCTGTCTGTCCATTCAATAAGCATTTCGATTCATCTATGAACTTCAAACTCTGCTCCTAATCTAAATCAGAACATAAAAGTACACCACCCCTTCAATCGTTGCTAGGTCATCTAGGCCCGTTCAATAGGAAACCATGAACACAGTCTCAGAGTGACTCTTACCTCACCAGGTCTTCATCTCTGCTGTCAGGGCAGGCCTGGGAAGGTACAGGTCAGGGACGGTCAAGCTGCCCAGGAACTTTCCCATCTCTCTGGGTTTGATCTGGTACAGGCTCCAGGCTCTCCCTTCCTCCCACCAGCCTCCAGGGAATACCAAGGCTTTTTAGGAGTTTGGTACCAATGACTCCAATATCAAGATTGGGCACAGGTCTAGACAAGATACCAAATTTGGCCTTTCTTTGGTGAGAAACCAATAGGAAGAAATTAATAGTAGGGAAGAATCACCTTTAAGCTTTGCCTAAAAGCCGCACCTCCGTGGACCTCCATTTATCTATCACAGAAGCAAATGAAAAATTTGGTTTCTTCCTCATTTATTAAGGAAAGACAGTCACCACCACCACCCCAAAAAAAGAAGAAGGAAAAAGAAAGAAAGCAAGCAAAATCATTCTACTAGGGGCGAGTTCTCTGTATTCATCCTCTGCTTTCATGAGTTTTTCTTAGAAATATAGACATAAGAGGCACCACACAAAAATTCCATGCTGGTGGTTCACGTGGCCGCTCCAGTATCAGAGAAGTAAGTGTCAAAGGTGAGGTGTTCACCTCTGAGCCTGGTTCCTCTTTCATCTTTGCCTAGGGGTACCCACTAGGAGGGAGGGGCCTTCTTCAGGTTGCTGCACTGCGTTGAGTAGGAAGAACCTCTAAATTCTCTTTCAATATCTGGTAGAAAAAGAAAAAAACAAACCACCCACACAGTGGGAACAATTTCCCCACCGTGTGGGTGGTGAGGCCCCGAGATCTGTTATCTGCAAAGGGCACTTCTGGGGGTTACCCAGCTGTCACCATAGTGTGGATTCCACCCATAAACCTCAAGCCAAACAGTGGGGAATGAACACCAAGAGACAATTTTCCACTCTGAGAAAATGACTTGACTTTACAAAGGTAAATTAGAACGTCGCGATCAGAAGTGAAACGCAGGCAAGAGCTGTTGTTAGGTGCTCGTGCTGTCACAGCAGAAGCTCTCCTTGCTTAGCATGTTCCTGCTGTCGGGACATAACAAGCGCATTCTTCTTTCCCCACCTCCAAGCCCCTACCCGTGTGCTCTAGCTCTCTCTCTTACACACACACACACGCACACATGCACGCACACACACACGCATGGGTACTCCTGGACCGTACAGACAGATATGAAATAACTGGTGTAGCAGGAGTTAGAGGTGTCAGGACAGAAGTGGAAGTGGTTGGACATGTGCTGTGTGTGAGGGTGAGTGTGGGTGCCCACTCACATGCCCCCCTGCAATCGTTCGTTTGAATGAGAGAGATGTGATAGTGGAACGCTGTTCATGTGAGTAAGGAAGATGTGTTAGCTGAAGCCCCCTGCATATGCATGAAAACCAAATCAGGCCACCTTGGGCATCAAGCCTTCAAGGCCACACCTGTGGTCCTGGGGCAGCTCTCCACCCCAACCAGGACCCCTGTGTCTGCAGCAGCCTGAGTCACCCTGCCTACTGGCAATGTTAGAGGATTTTAGCGACTTCTTTCGCTCCTTCACACACTAATGTTCTTTAAAACCCCACCAATCCACTTCTCTTCAAGAGAGAATGCATCTCCCCCCCATTGCCAGTTTAGAACCACGTTCTCCCCACCCCAAAGCCCACCTGCTACGGGAGTCTGCTGGGTTTCCCGCCATCATCTCTCCTGACCCTGTTCCTCCCATTGGAATTTTGGAAACAGTTCTGGTAACAACCTAAAGCCCCAAACTTTATGTCTAAACGTGTTTCTACCTACACAGAGAAGAACCAGGAAGCCCTCAATTCCAGCCTCTGGGTTCTGGGTAAACGTGACAAGGGAAATGGGAACCACCCCTCACTAGCAACCATGAACCTTTGGTGACCCAGAGCTATGGAAAACCTAGATATGACCCCTTTTTTTTGAAGTAGTCAACAGGGAAACAGTAAAACCATTCCTCAGAAAAATTTAACTCAGAATTACCATGTGATTCAGAAACTCCACTTTTGGGTATATACCCAAAAGAATTGAAAGCAGGATGTTAAAGGGATATTCCCTCGTCTCGTTGACCCAGAACCCAGATGCTGGAATTGAGGGCTCCCTAGTTTTCCTCTTGTGTGGGTAGAAATATGTTTAAACATAAGGGTTGGGGCTTTAGGTTGTCAGTAACAGGACTGTTTCCAAAATTCCAATGGGAGGACCAGGGTCAAGAGAGATGGTGGTGGGAAACCCAGTTCATGGCAGCAGTATTCACAACAGTGGGCAGAAGCCCAAGTGTGCATGTCCATCAACAGATGAATGGAGAAACAAAATGTAGTATACACATGTAATGGAAGGGAGGAAATTCTAGTAACTTCTATGATATCCTCAGAGGCTAAGGAGAGTGGGGATAGAGAAAGGAGAATTTATTGTTTAATGGGTATAAAGTTACAGTTTGGATGAGGGGAAGGTTCTGGAGATGGCTAGTGGTATTAATTGCCCCATAATGTGAATATTTTTAATGCCTCTGAACTAAACAATTAAAAATGGTTAAAACAGTGCTTTGGTTTGAATGTATCCCCTCCAAAATTCAAGTGTTGAAAGTAAATGGTCAATGTGATAGTATGAAGAGGAGGAGCCTTTAAGAGGTAATTAGGCCATCCTCCCTCAGGAATGCCTAATTTCATAATCCCCTTGTTTATGAAAGAGGCTTCACAAAGTGTTCAACTGGCTTGTCCCTGTCCCTTCCACCAGGTGAGGACACAGTGTTCCAGACACTGTGCAACAACAAGGTGGCATTGTGCAAGCAGAGACACTGACCCTGCTAGCACCTTGATCTTGGACTTCTCAGCCTCCAGAACTGTGAGAAAATAAATATCTGATCTTTATAAGTTATCCAGTCTATGGTATTTTGTTATAGCAGCAATAACAGACTAAGACAAATGGTCAATATTATGTTAAGTATATTTTACCAAAAAAAAACCAAAAGTAACCAAAAGAATATAAGTTTCAGCTGGCCCAAATAAGCTAACAGGATCTTTTAAAAAAGCATTCAACCAGAGACCCACACCTTTCATCTTTCTCCTCCTGGAAGAGGTAGGTGGCAGGACCAGACAGGAGAGGCGGAGGAGTCACCACAAGGCAACAAAGTGACCTGAAGGTCTCTAAGTGAAAAGACCCATCTCTCCTGTGTCCACTCATGCCAAAGAGGGGACAAGGAACACAGGGGAGGAGTGGCAAGTGGCGCAGGTCCAGCCTACCGATGGCTTAACAGGGATACTTTATTAAGTGCCATAAATTCCTGGCAACTGAGGCTGTCCCAGAGGGTGGGTTTCTTTCCCATCACAAATTTACAAATGCTGTTATAATTCTTGGAATTTTAAAATTAGAATTCTTTATATTTCAGAAGTAATTTTTGGAAAGCATGACCCTTCGATAACACCTTCTCTGTTTCCACAGTATTTATTAAAGGTGTAGGTCCAGGAGCCGGTCAAGTGCTCCTCCATGACTCTCTCCCACTGTGGCTGTGTGAACCAGAAATTTACATTTTGTTAGCGGCCCAACCAATCCCAAAAGGCCTGGCATTGCTTCTGAGTTACCGCAATCACTTTCTTATCTTTACCTCTGCTCCTATGCAGGCGATACCAGGTGACTCTGACAGTCTCTTGTGATACTAGTGTCTCTGGGCCCCTTCTCCAGTGGTTCTCAACCTTCCTGATGCCTCCTAATGCCATGACCCTTTAATACAGTTCCTCATGTTGTGGACCCCCAAACATAAAATTATTTTCATTGCTACTTCATGACTGTAATTTTGCTACTGTTATGAATCGTCATGTAAATATCTGATATGCAGGATGTATTTTCATTGTTATAAAGGGGTCACGACCCACAGGTTGAGAACCACTGCCCTACTCGCTCCCAGGTCCCCAACCCCCAGGACAGATGGGGAAGGACCTTGAAACATGCAAGGGAGGGCCAGCAGGTGTCTTCACTTTCCTGCTCCTCTGTCACATCACTTTCAGTGTTTCTTCTCCCACTTATTAAGATTGTGTTTGTTTGTCTGTTTGTTGCTGCACTTATGTGAATATTCATGACTCCTGCTCTGCACTGAACACCTTAGCCAAAATAGGGGACAGGACAGACCGGAAGGAAATGTCCCTGGAGACTCAGCACGAGGGAAGCCACATTTGCCAGGATGGGTCCTGGTCAGAGCACAGAAGGCGGCTGGCAGGAGCACACAGGCATGATGCAGGCGTAGGGCCGAGCCTGAACGGACGTGCTCTCGCACAGCTCACAACTGCTGAACTCTCGCCTCGCCTTCTGCCCAGTTCTCTGCAGGGCTTTTGTTGGAGGAGTGGCTTCTAAGCTTGGGGTCAAGGCTGAACTACTAGTACTATAAAAGCAATTTGAGCATTTAAGATCCACCCCACACCTCCTCAGCCTCCCCCAACTCTGCCTCTCCTCCATACAAATGCCAGACAGCAATTTAAAGACTTTATGTTCTGAGGAACCCGTATTAACCGCCTGCCAGGGGTCAGAGGGGCCTCACTCCCATGTCTGCACTTCAGGGGAATGAGGATGGTTTAAGATCTGTCTCCTCTGCCTCGGCGCCTGTGGCTCAAGCGGCTAAGGCGCCAGCCACATACACCTGAGCTGGTGGGTTCGAATCTAGCCCAGGCCCCCCAAACAACAATGACGGCTGCAACCAAAAAATAGCCGGAGTTGTGGTGGGCACCTGAGGTCCCAGCTACTTGGGAGAGGCTGAGGCAAGACAATCACTTAAGCCCAGGAGTTGGAGGTTGCTGTGAGCGATAATGCCATGGCACTCTACCCAGGGCAACAGTTTGAGGCTCTGTCACAAAAAAAAAAGATTTGCCTCCTCTAAGTGCCGCCCTTGATCAGTTCAGCTCTGTCCTTCAGCCTTCCTCACGCATCCCTACTGTGCATCCCCAGCCAGTAAGCTCCACGTCCCAAGGACAGTGTCAGACATTCCTTTCCACGAGTGTTCCAAACAAAGCTCCCAACACCCAGCCGGGCTCTGTGGCTGCCCACATGTTCCAGAGAGCCGACACCACGGTCTCCCACCCCACGTGCTCTTGTGACCACATGACCCTCCCGTGCTGAGAGCTGGGGTCTCTGCTCCCTTCCTCGACCATGGGGGGGGGGGGCTTGCGATTATGCCAACCAGTGGAAGAGATGTTCTATGACTTCTCAGAATGGGGCGCAGAAAAGAGGCAACTCCCATCTGGTTCCCTCTTCCAGGGTCACTCACTCTGAGAAAGCAAGCCGCACACTGGGAGGAAACCCCAAAGGCTCATGTAGAGAGGAGCAGAGGCCCCACCACACTCAGCCATGAACCTAGGGATGGGCAAAGAAAAGATATTTCTTTTCCCCTGCATAATCGTGCACAGCCGTGAGCTTCTCCGCAGCAGCTTTCCTCTACAGGTCTCCAGGTGCATCCCACACGAACACCTTTCCTCCTGTATGCTCATTTCCACGGGTCAAATCCATCCCGCCAAATCCATCCAAGTGCCTGCCCTCCCTTCTCCCCACAGCTTTCTAGGTCTCAGGGATTGCCTTGATTGCCCAGTTCACACTTAAATTGAAAGCGCACATACACTTGTTGCAAGCATTTTTAGGAGGCCAATTTGTTTTGAGATCAGGTAACTCTGGATTTTTTTATCAAAAGCTGACCAGATGTCCCTGAGAGCCAAACCTATGTCCAGAGGGTGCTATGGTGGGGAGGCTATGAGCACAGTTTTCCTAAGCACAGGGGACCTGCTTACCACCCCTCCATTAAAGCTGGATCCTACTTTAGTTAATTTAACATCTCAATGCATTGTGATGCATGCAAAACGGAAAAGACTAATACTAGCACAAGAAACAAACATTTTTTTTTTTTATAAACATGATGCCTATGAGTCAAAGGCAGAAATCATGAAGCAAGTCAAAAATGAGGCTTTTCACCATTGTCAAATGCACTAGGACAAGAGAGAGAGGCCCCCCATGGATGGGGGCAAGGGCCTTACAACTGAGCCTTGCCCAGGTTTCAGTTCTCATTCTTGGGGAGTGAAAACATTACCCAGAAGTCACTTCTATGTCTCTATCCCTAGAGCATTCCATTTCTTTGTTTTTTAAAAAATACGCCACCTACCACCACCTACCATTACTTTTATGCAAAGACCTTATTTCTCCAACAAGTGGTGCACTCTTGCAAGTCAAGCAAGTAGAACAATTTCACCTGTGACACTGATATAGTGGTAGAGCAGCCACAAAAATGAAGCTGAAATATTTGAGCCTCAAGCAAACCCAAAGCTATAAATTGGTAAGGATATTTCTTAGAAGAAAAAATATATGTAGTCCCAGCTACCTGGGAGGCTGAAGCAAGAGAATCACTTAAGCCCAAGAATTTGAGGTTGCTGTGAGCTGTGATGCCACAGCACTCTACCAAGGGTGACATAGAGAGACTCTGTCTCAAAAAAAGAAAAAGAAAAAATATATATAAAGTTTTACCTGTGGCTATAGCGAATGGCTATCGTCAACCCGAGCTGTAATTAAAAAGAGAGAAAAAATTAAATAGTATCAAGAATATGCTGAATTCATAAGAAAATTCACTTCATGTGGTTGATTGTTTTTAAACATTTCCTAAAATGCTCCACCCCTGTTGCATCATAAATAACACATTTTAGTGACAGCCCTTTAGTGTCAACTTAGCACTTCAAAGATAATCATATTTTGAAAGGCTCTTAAAGAGGCATAAAGTATTTCATTTTGAATTAGACAGAAGGTGTCCTTCATGAGAAAAGAGTTCCAAAACAGGGCTCTTTCAGTTCTCAGACACAGCCACGAAAGGATGAAATTGCAGCACGTGGCTGACTCCAAGCTCAGCAGTAGGAGAACACAGCCATCTGGGGTCCTGGGAGCCAGTTCCTTTTTACCCCATCCTCCAAGAGCACCAGGTGGAGCCCATGCCACTGGGAAGACTGGCCACCTGGGCCAGTGCCTCCCTGCAGGGATCAGCACAGCCTCACACTGATCCCCTAAGCTCAAGCGCAACAAGCCTCAGTTCCGAGGACAGCAAAGAAATAGAGCCTGAAATTCATGTGTGATGTCAAGACATCCTGCAACCAGTTGCTGGACATAGCAACAAGTGGAGGTTGACATGAAACTGTGACTTTCCTCTTTTCTCTGCAGGGTTGTCTGCAAAACCTCTCAAGCACAAGTGGGGCTCAAATCACACGTCACAGGCCTTCCCTAGATCCCACCAATAGTGGATTACAAAGAGCCAGGCCAGCCAGCCAAGTTCAGCTGCATCAGCGAGTTACTGAAACTCACAGAGCCTCAATTTTCCCCACTGTAAAAGGGGCAAAATAATTATTTTCCTACAGGATTAATGTCAGGATGAAGCACTTTTTCTATATTTGTGTATTTACATCTGTGTATGTGTACATGTGTGTATGCCTACTGCCTGACGAGGAAAATTCTATATTATTATTTATAGAATACCCCACTTATGAAAAGTTGACATATTTCAAATTTAACGTTTTAAGTTAACTCTGATAGCTTTGAAAATATTTCATCATGTAACAAGCAATGGTCGACGTCAAACATGTGCGAGTAAGTCTCATTCACCTTCGTGTGCCCAACTATGGCATGATTAGTTTAAGAAGCTCACAACAGTTAAGAACCTAAGTGTCATTGATAATACCACCTCTGTGCGGAGTTACACCTTTAAATCCCCAAACATCATTCTCGGTTCCCTTGATGTCAGCCCCAGTGAGGCTGGAGGTGGGGAGGTGACTTTCATGGTGCTGTCACAGGTGGCGCAAGATGACATCAGGGTCCCCAGGTAGTGGGAGGTTGGAAGGAGCAGGGAGGAGGCAGAGGGACGGAGTTGAAATAAGAAAGCCCAATGCCACCATCCAGCTTGACACACTACAAAGTCCCCCATATATTATTGAACAAGTGGGCTGCAAAATAATTAGTCTATATGCTACCACTGAGCATCCGAATGATTGGGAGCCATCAGCAATCAGAGGGAAGAAGGATTAAGTTTACAAAAAGAAAACCTAAAAGTGTGGGCACAAAATAGATAATATCGGGTTGCTTTCCTATCACACACACCTGAATCTATTCAGTTATCTGTCTCAACTAAACCCGGAGTGTGTTTCCTTTTTGAAATTTAAGCAAACAGTAGAGGAAGATGCCTCAGGGATGATCAAGAATTTAAAGAACAAGGAGGAAATTACTTGGGGAAAGAAAGAAAAGCAGAAACTACAGCCAGAAGGTCAGAAGGAGCAATTTACAGATTTCACATGCCTGCTGGGTAACTTTACATATCTTGGGATTAAATAGTTCTGGTTTAGAGTTAGGCTAATTATAAGACAATTTTACTGACTGAATATTTTGATAAGCTTTGGAGTACAGTTTAATTGGTGGCTTTTCCAGTTGAAAGATAAGCCCTTGCTGGAGTAGGGAAAGGAAATGGGGTGGGAAAGACAAGAACAGGGAAAAAAAAACACAGAGAAAGTGGCTCTCTGGCAGCTGTGCTGGTTAAAGGGGCCCTGGTGGTGTGTCTTTCACAAAGGTGAATTTCAATGGAGAGTTTTTATTACTCTTTTCCTGGCTTCTGAATCACATATATTTTATTGTCATTCTTAAAATGACACCCTTGCTAAAGAAGAAAGTGAGAATCATGGAAGTGGCAGTGGATAGAGCTGGCTCGCACGGAAGGCCAGGCCAGCCACAGCTCCCTGCAGGCCTCTGTGTGAACAGGCCTTTGGAGGGAACATGATGATCAGGACAGATGCAGGACCCTGCACTACAGAGGAACCAACTTATAGGGTGGACAGGAACAGGGTATTTTAGTCACTGTGGAAACAGGGCCGAATGCACTAGATCCAATTAGGCAGCCCCACAAAGGGGCTGAGACAGTGCAGAAAAGTTTGCACAAATCTCACCTTGAAACCCCAGTTGGAACACACCGATGGGGCAACACTGGCAAGTGAGCTGTGTAAGGAGCATTCTTATATAAGCCTGATCTTCCCCAGGCCTACGGGGAAAACAGGGGAGGTGGGAAAGTCCCTGGGGTTTCTGTACCACAGCAAATACCAGATAAAGGCAGCTATGTGACCTGCTGAGATGAGCCAGAAAAGAAATGATTCACTTGCTTGCCTCACGAGCCCCTTGCCCTGCTAAGATACATCAGCAGCTCGGAAATGCATTAAGCACACGTGCAGGCACCTTCACACTAAGATGTGTGCATGTGTGTGCACATGCTTATTCAAGTGTGCATGCAATGCCTGCGCACATACACACATACGCACACATGTATACATATATACACTCACAAATGTGCATGCACACACCTGCACGTGCAGGGATACGCTCGGCACTCAGAGAGGCCCAGGGAGCCCCTCAGACAATTGACCCCTTTCTTGTTGGGCTCAGCAGGGACACGGAGGAGAGAGGGGAGGGAGGCCTGTGGGTTGGCCCCTGACCCCGGCACAGCCAGGCTGAGGCCCAGGGACCAGGAGGTCAGCGGGAGTTCTGTGCTGCCCTCCCTGGGGAACACACCCCCAGGACATACTGTAAGCATTTCCAGAGCACACTTAAACTCCATTCAGAGTACTTCTTTTTAGATTTATACAATTTGTTAGTAACAAAATTAAATCACATTTTAATGGCAAGGAAAGAGTAATTCAACATTTTTCAAAACCTCCTGCTCCAAAAACCTTTTTCCTGCTGCTTTAGGCCTGAAAATGCTCCTTTTTTGGAACAGCTGACTGAGGCAGCTGTTTTCTATCAAGTCGGAGGGGTTTCTATATGACCCAGGGAGCTCAGACAACAGGCAGACCTTCTTGCATTAGAGGGTAATCTGAGAATAATTTGCCATAAAACACCCAGAAGTGCTCCAGCTGTAGCCGGATACGCCCTATAAAGCATCACGTAGACTGCATGGATCTTGTAAAATAATAATAATAATATAAAAAAACACATTTTAAAACACATTATAAATTTTTAAAAAATGAAAGGAGTAGTTTACACTGTCTTAAAAAGCAGTAGAGAAATTCCTTTACATGTCCACAGATTGCCATTATGAACTTTCCCAAATGTCCGCTTGACCAAGGGCCCCTGGGTCGCTGGGAAGCAGTTCTTTACCCCGCACTGTGCACTGTTTCAAGTTTAAGGTGTGATCTCCCACACAGCTGCCAGGGGCAGGTGAAGAGGAAGAGTCCAGCAAGTGCCAGCCCTCAAGTCTTACTTGAGGACTTACTTCTGGACTCGGACTTACAGCTAGTAAGTCTTTTCTTACTTTCTAAACCAGAGGCAGCAGCACACTCCAGGGCCCCCAGCCTGTGCCAAAGAGGCTGACACTAGGAGCCAGACTCTTTACCACCAAGCATCCATTACCCCATTCCTAGCACTCCCAGTTCCTCAAGGGAAGTCAGAAAACAGGGGTTTTATTATGAAACTCCCACATTTTAAGCCACTTTGAATATTTTTCAAATACTACTGTAGCCAAATAAAACACAACCAGAGGGATTTGGCCAAGAGGCCACCTGCTTGCAACCTGCTTTAAACTCTACTTCCAAGCTTCCACCCGGGTCCTCACAGCTCTAGATCGGAACCCATGCATTGGAGACAGATCTGGAAAGCCGGTAGGCTAGCGGTGAGGCTTCCCCCCTCTGCTGCACATCTGTGTGGCTCTCCCCTTACTTTCTGTCCTTTTCTAATTCAAGAGCCCAAAGAATTACATTACAAAACAAACTCAAAAAGAAATTTTATTATGTTTTCCTTCTGCATTTTTGTTTTATAGTTCTTTCCCCCTTTTGACAGAAAATATGGAACAGGAGCCTGAAGGAGAGAAGTGGCTTGGGATGGACAGAATGCCGCTCGAGCAGAGCCCTGCACGAAGAGACTACCGGGGTGGGCAGAGTCTCACACAGACAGAGCCGTGACATGCGGGTACAGAGAGTCATCCACAGAACAGATTCCTTTAATCCTTTCCTGGTCTCCTGGAGCTGCTCTCCCCTGATAACCACTGTGACCCCCAGGCCGTCCCCACATCCTCTGCATCACCCCAGGTCTTACTCACCCTTGGTGCCTGACTCTCAAACCCCATCACACCCTCCAGGGCCCCCCAGGCCTCGGCCCTGATGTCTTCTTAGGGCCTTTCTAGCACTCACTGCCTCTGCTAATTAGGTAGTTGCACTGGCTGGTGGTCAAGTCCCCTGACCTTTCTAGCTGCTGCTTCCTCATGATAAAGTGGGTATAATGCTACTAACTTCGTGGTCAAATCGGCAGATTAACTTGGATATTAAAGCTAAGGGCCAGCAGGATCAGCCTCCCCTGGGAACTTGTGAAAACCGCATACTCTCAGGCCCTGACCCAGACCTACTGTATCAGAAAACTTGGGTGTTTCAGCTGGTCCTCCAGTGGTCAAGTTTGAGACCGAGATGATGTATGGAAAGAACTCAACAATGTGCTTGGCACTGGATAAGGCCTTATTAACTGCTAGATGACGGTGATGACACAGTTCAAAGTGAAACATTTTGCCCTCTTGTCCTCTTAATGCCATTTCAATGTCCTGTACTCAAAGTCAGAGTCCACAATCACTGTGAGTTCAGGACCACTGGCAGGCATGGAACAGATGTGGCCTCCTGGTGCTCTCCAGAGACCAGACCAGCCACCCAGCAGGGAGAGGGGTCTGCAAACTGCTGAGCCAAGGGTGCCATTGACAAACAAGGGCAAGGTCAACGTCATGGAGCCAAGGGTGAGCCTCGGAGCCTCCATCAGCTGCAACCCTCCCCCACTCTGCGATGCTGTTAGCTGTTCCCACCAAAAGGGAAAAAACACGGCAAGACAGGCTACAGGAAGAAAAACAGCAACAAATTTTTCCCTATTGAGTTCATTTTGTGATGTTACCCTTCCTTGAAACTTTGAAATTAAAAATGTTTAAAAGTGAAAGAAAAAGCCACCATCAAAGTTAAGAAAAGAAAGGATAAATATAATATGCGGGCTCTCTCCACATTTGTCAGAAACCCAGTAATTCATACGTGAAACTTTCAATAGCTGATGTATAAGTTGCTCATTGATGGAAATTAACATTAGCGCCACATGGAACCTAGATGGTGGTTGTTTCTCCCACCTAAGAACACAGGTTGTTCTTAACTCTTTAAAAGGGCCGCAAATGACTGGGAATGTAAGACCACTAGGCTGCAAACAAAATAACTGTGGATTTTGGTTCTTTAGTTTCTCTTGATAATTAATGGCTGGCCATCTGCTAATATGAAAAAAAACCATACTCTCTGTTTTTCTAGAAAGCTTAACTACTGTGAAAAAGAAATCACCATGACAATGGATGTGGACTTCCTATGAGATCACATAATGCAACCCTGGAAACTCAGAGCTTTCAGTGGCAGATACCACTTAGTTTTGTGAAATCCGTGGATCACAGAGTCAGAGAGGAGTCAGCCAGGAGAGGAGGAAGAGGCCAAAAGGGAAGCACACAAATTCTACTGGTAACAACCTCAAACGTGGCCAGGAAGTAACAAGTATTTTAGGGCATTTCTAAGGTGGATTGAGGGCCATTAAAAACAGGAAAGTTCAAGGCCATTGATAAGCTGTCACAACAAGTCAGAGACCCCCACCAAAGTGTGTTGAGACCCTCTGACCCCAGGCCCTCAATCAGTCAAGAGTAAAAACCTAGGAAAGGAAATCAGTCACTTTTCAATGTAAGGCACAAACATACTTTTAAGGAACTTGTCTCAATGAAAGACAGAAAAACACTTTTTCTCCTTCTTAGCTTTCAGCTATATTCTCCTCAATCTAACTCTTAACAACAACCAATTACACAAAACAAACAAAAAACTCTCTGCCTAAGTACATAGGACATGGAGTAAAATGAGACATTCCGTGAAATATAACAGCAGCTGCTAGAAGGAGATTCATTGGGGAGAAAAAAAACAATGTACTTTCAACGACTTATGAGATAAGTGTCGATTCACACGCAGGTGTAAGAAATTATATGGAGAAATAATAAGAGACCCCATGTCCCTTTCCCAGTTTCTAACCATGGCAATATCGCATGAAACTGTAATGTAAATTCACAACTTGACTGCACTGACACAGCCAAGTGACAGAACATTTCCACTCCCACGGGGATCCTCCTGGTGCCCTTTCATCACCACAACCTGCTCTCCCTTGCTCACTCCTCACTCTCTGTCAATCACTATTGCGTTCTCCATTTCTATAATTTTATCACTTCAGGAATGTTATATAAATAGAATCCTATCTACAATATGATGTACCACCATTTCTCTAACCATTCACCTATTGAGGGGGCTTATCTGCAGTTACAACTTATGAATAAAAGCTGCTATTAAAATTCATGTACAGGTATCTGTGTAAACACAAGTTTTCATTTCTCTGGGATAAATGCTCAGGAGTTGCAATTGCTCAGTTACATGGTAGCTGCATCTTTAGTTTTATAACTAACTGCCAACCTGTTTTCCAAAGTCCTTACCATTGCAACACAAATATATGAATAGTATTGTTTCTCCACAGCCTCACAAGCACTTGGTATTATCACTTTGTAAATTTGAGCTATTCTGATAGGTGCCTAGCAATATCTCATTGTGATTTTAATTTCCATTTCCCTAATAGCCAGTGACATTAAACATCTTTTCATAAGCTTATCTGCCATCTGTATGTCCCTTTCAATGAAATATCTCTTTGTGTCTTTCCCCATTTCCTTACTGGATTGTTAGTTTTTTACCATTGAACTTTTGTTTTTTGAAACAGAGTCTCACTCTGTCTCCCTAGGGAGAGTGCTGTGGCATCATCAGAGCTCACAGCAATGTCAATTTCTTGGGCTCAGGTGATCCTCTTGCCTCAGCCTCCCAAATAGGTGGGAACTACAGATGCCCACCACCACCATGGGACTATAGGTATCTGCCACAACACC
Organism: Arctocebus calabarensis; assembly: GCA_963573935.1. Lineage (NCBI taxonomy): Eukaryota > Metazoa > Chordata > Mammalia > Primates > Lorisidae > Arctocebus > Arctocebus calabarensis. The sequence continues at coordinate 30,011 of CAUYON010189798.1, forward strand.
TGGCTAGTTTTTCTATTTTTGGTAGAGACAGGGTCTCCCTTTCCTCAGGCTGGTCTCAAACTCCTGAACTCAAGCCATCTACCTGCCTAGAGCTCTCAGAGTGCTAGGATTATGGTGTGAACCACTGTGCCTGGCCAAGTTTTGAGAGCTCTTTCTATATTCTACCTACTAGTCCCTTGTCAAACATGTGGTTTGTAAATATTTTCTCCCAATCTGAGAATTGCCTTTTCATTCTTGTAAGAAGATATTTCACAGAGAAAAAGGGTTTTACTTTGCTAAAGTCCAACTTGGCAATTTAGTTTTTAAGGGATCATGCCTTAGAGCAGTGGTTCTCAACCTTCCTAATGCCGTGACACTTTAATACAGTTCCCCAACCATAAAATTATTTTCATTGCTTCATACCTGTAATTTTGCTACTGTTATGAATTGTAATGGAAATATCTGATATGCAGGATGGTCTTAGGCAACCCCTTGAAAGGGTCATTCGACCCCCAAAGGGGTCACGACCCACAAGTAGAGAACCGCTGCCTTGGAGTCATGTCTGAGAATTCTGTCTATCCCTATGCCCCAAAGATCTCCTCCTATTTTTCTTCTAAATGTTTTATAGTTTTACTTTCAAGGCTGTGGCCTATTATAGTTGTACTTTTAAGGCTATGATCTTTTTTGAGTTACTTTTGTATAAGTATGAGACTTGTATAAGATTTGTTTTTTTAGCACCATTTGTTGAAAAGACTATCCTTCTTCCCTTGAATCACTTTTGCACTTTTATAAAGAATCAATTAGGCATATTGGCTTGGGTCTATTTCTGGGGATTTCTATTCTGCTCCACTGATCTATTGATATTGGTCTAGCTCTGCACCACATACTCTTTTTTTGGAGGGGAGATAGAGTCTTACTCTATCACCCTCAGCAGAGTGCTGTAGCATCACAGCTCACAGCAACCTCCAACTTCTAGGCTTAGGAGATTCTCTTGCCTCAGCCTCCTGAGTAGCGGAGACTATAGGTGCCCACCACAATGCCCGGCTATTTTTTGCTGACGTTTAGCTGGGGGAGGGTTTGAACCCACCACCCTCAGTATATAGGGCCAGCACCCTATCCACTGAGCCACAGGCGCCGCCCCAGATCACATAGTCTTGACTGCTTACTACAGCTATACAATTCATTTTGAAATTGATTATAGATTGATTCTGTTTACTTTATTCTTTTTTTCAAAGTTGTCTAGCTATTCTTCTTTCTTTTCCCTCCTCTATATATTTAAAATAATCCTGGGTATATTGATCCTGCTGAGATTTTGATAGGAATGACATCAAGACTATATATCCATTTGAGGAGAATTCACATCTTTACCATGTGGAGTCCTCCAAAGTATAAACATGCTACGTGCTTCCATTTACTCAGATCTTATTTTATTTTTTTCATCACTACTGTGTAATTTTTCAGCACACAAATTCTATACATGATTTGTTAGAGTTACTCCTAAATATTTTTTTGAGCAGTTATATTTTTTATTTTCACTGTTAATATATATAGAAATGTAATTAATTTTTATAGGTTTATCTTGTATACTTGTTTATAATTTTATGAAACTCAGTCATTAGTTCTAGGAGGGGGGCTTAGTGGGGGGAGCCTTGGGCTTTCTATGGAGACCAATCATATCATCTGCAAATAGAGTCAATTTTCGGTCTTCCTTTCGGAGCTTTCTTTTTCTTGCCTTATACCCTTGGCTGGACCATCCAGCACTGTATTGATTAAGAGTAGTGAGAGCAGACATCTTTGCCTTTTCCCTATCTTTGGGGGAAGGTATTCAGCACTTCACCATTAACTATAATATTATCTATAAGTTTTTAGTAGATGTTCTTCATCAAGTTTAGGAAGTTCCTATCTATCTGAGAGTTTATATCATGAATGAATGCTGATTTTTGTTAAACAATTACTGGAAAATATTTGTCTTCCTTGCAGCTAGCTTCTACTTCTCCTCTATCTAGTATTTATTAGAAAAAATTATATAAAAAAACACTGAACCTCTATAAAGAATATAGACTAAGATGAAGCTTTTTATGAAGTACACACAATTGTTTTTTAAAAGTTCAGTACATCCACTGTAGAAAGAGAGAAAACATAATTTTAAGCAAAGGAAGAAATAGGGAAGGGGAGGGAAGGAAAGGAAGAGAAGGAAGGAGCGATTACAGATGTGATGCTCATGTGTATGATATGTGTTGAGACAATATCTGACATTGGGTCACTATCTGTACAATTATCTGGAAGACTAAATATCAAATTGTTGAGTAGTATAGGATGAGGTTGAAAAAGACTTTCTCTCTTTATCACTTATTCCCTTCTCTAAATGCTTTAACAAGGGCTGATATTAATTAGTAACATTTTGAAATCTAATAAAGAAAAAATATGGGGAGAATATTAAATTGCAAAATTCTATGAACGACAGTTTGATTTTCTGCATACCTGAAAACATTTTTTTCTCTTAAGATGCTATCTTTGCAAGCCTCAAAAGTGAAAGCTTTGGCAGGGAGATATTATTAAAATAAGTTCCATTTTCACTCATATTTACAATGAATAAAAAGAACAAAAACTCAAAAGAAGGGCTCAAAAAAGAAATAGAAAGACAAGGAAACAATCTCTATAAATAATTCTGTTCCTCCCCCATTCCAAAAACTGATCACAAAGTTTTCATTTCATGGTTTTATTATTTAGGTCAGTATAATCTAAAGGTGGTGACTTCAGATTTGATGGGAGGTAATTGAATTTGTCTAGCATGACGGATATGAGAGGCAGAGACAGATATGTAGACACACACACACTCAGCAAAGAGGAATGTTAATATATATAGAAATGCAATTAATTTTATAGGTTTATCTTGTATACTTGTCTATGATTTTATGAAACTCAGTTATTAGTTCCAGGATGGGGTGCAGTGAGGGGAGCCTTTCTCCTTCTTCCTAAGTCTCAGAGCAGGTTCACAGCAGAACAAAACTAGATTTCAGTCCTGCAGCAGTGTGGTCATTTGACATAAAGGAGAACTAGCCACTTTACAAAGACATTGGTGCAAAAGCACCTGTCACTATCTCATCAGGTCTTCTGAATATTTCCAGTGACAATTCATCACTATCTCATCCCAAGTCTTCTAAATATTTCCAGGACAATTCTCCAAGGAACTGGAGAGAAAGAGCCAACTTCCCCAGGACTAACCCACTGCAAATGGCACCACGAGAGGGAGGTGAACACACCCCGCGGCCACTAATGAGATGTGACACCAGGGCTAACTGCCACCTTGACCCAACAAAAACCTGAGGATACAACCCATCACCTAAAGTACATCTTGTTTACACTGTAATGAACGGACACTCCAAATTGGGGTGGACATGGGGTGTGACAAGTTTAGCAAATAAAAAAATATGAAGGATGCAAAAGGAAAAATCACTAAACAAGGGAATATAACAAGCCTCAAACGTATGAGAAAATGTCCCACCTCTCCAAAATATCCCAAAGTAGATATTTAAATATCAAAACAGTGTAAGTTGGTGAATTCCTATAGTAAGAGATCCCCCCAAACCTTACATTAATTCCACCTCCAATTGTACCATTTCATTACCATCCAACCTAGTACAAATGGCTCAATTGCTCTGCACCTCAGTTTCCCAGTTCTAACTTGGGATGACAATTGCTCTTGTTGTAGACTAGCTAAGGAGGGTGGGTGAGATGATGTGTGTAAAAGTGCTCAGCACAGTGTTAGCACAAACTGAACACCTGGTATTGGTTAGTCATTGTTGATATCTATAGGAATTCAATCTAGAAAAAACATCATGATGATGGCAAAGCCAGCAAGGGGAAGGAGCCTATGCATAGACTACCAGGGGCATTCTAGCTCTTTTGGAAAACAATTTCACAAAACAAACTAAGGAGTCATAACAATATTGATATCTTTAGATTATCCCTAAGGAAATAATCGAAAGGAAGGAAAAATCCAAATATGCCCTATATATAAATTTAAAAACTGAAATAATGTAAATATCTACTACCAATAACACAATAATTAACTCAGTGATAACACTTTAACTTAGTATTTTTTGCAATTAAAAATTACAATTAAGAAGATAAGATAGCAACATGGAAAACATGATTAGGATGTAATATGAAAAAGTCAAAACAGAAGCATTAAGTATTTCCACACTGTGGTTACAGCCACATGAAAAAGTAAACCATGTGACTGTCCCTCTCACCCTCCCCTTCCCACCCCTCCTCAGCTCACTGCCCAACCACTTTCCTTGCGAGGGGGAGGGGGGACTCAATGTCTCCAGCTGAGTTGCCCTGGCCTGTCCCTCCCCATTCACCCAGCAGAGGCCACCTCGAGAATATTGCCTTCATAGGAAGTTCCACAAGAGCTTCTTAAGGGGCCATCTTCCACCAGCTGAAAACTCAGAGCTGATCTCACTAGATCCCACTGAAAACCCCCTGGGACTCTCAGTGGCCACATAATAAAGTCAAGCCTTTGGGGCCACCTCACTTGCCCCTGGCCCCTGCCAACCCTCCACCCTTCTCACTCCTATCCATCTCACCTCAGGCCACTAAAACAGCACACCGTTCCAATCCCTCCCACCTCCCACCTGTCCACCTGTAATGCCCATCTCCCTTAGTTTACCTTTCAAAGTACTATCCATCCCAGAAACCTCGAGACATCACGCCCCTGGGAGGCTGCCATGCCCCACCTGACTTTCTTCAGTTGCTCTTCTGGCTACTTCTGCAGGGCACATGCAGGTGCTGATACCTGTGTACAGATCCCCGTCCATCATCCTGCAAACACTTGGAGGGTGGGCGTTCATTTTCCATGCCATGTCTAATCTAGTGCCAGAACCACAGCAGGAGCCCAGGGAACACTGGTTAAAATTGGAGTTCTGTGTTTCTTCCATTTATCTTCACTAATGTATTGTAGAGTTGTCTACGCACATTAAGTCACAAGAAGTCTGAATGAGCCCCCCTGGACTCAGGGCAGGCAACAGAACCACTGTCCCAGAGGTCTCCGTGTTCTGGTGCTGCCCACGAGGCAGCCAAGACTGCTTGGCTCTCAGGGCCTCATCCACACAGAGCACCTGGCTGTGGGAAATACTCCCCAGAAACCTAAAGGAGGTTGCAGATGAAATGTACACCAAAGACCTTTTAAAAACTGCTGTTTTAAAAAGGAAAAATGAAAGTTAAGAGAGAAAAGAGCAGAACAACATACCCAAATGTCAGAATAATGCCTATATCTCCTTAATGTGACATGTTTCTAACATCAAAATGGCCATTGAATTGCTATGGTTCAATGGCCAACAACAACAAAGTTGTAAGTGTTGTGTTTTTGTGTGCAAACTGACCATTTAATGCATCTGGAACACAGGGTGCATATCAGAATCTGAGTCAGGCAGGAAGTTTGGGCAATAACATACCTATGCGTGGCATCCACTGGGCACTTTCTACAAATCAAATATGGTGCCATGTGCTGCAGAAACATCACTCCATCTAGACCCATCAGCTCTGAAAAGGAAGCGTGGCTCTTCCCATCGTGTGGACAGGGAGATGGAGAATAAGGTGTCTTGCCTAAGGTCACACAGCTAGAAGGTGATTGAATACCTGGGAATATTTCAGGTTAGCGTCTCGAGGGCCTTAAATATGATACTAAACATTGGGACCTTGATCCTGTAGATGATCCAGAAATTCTAAAGGTGTGTGAAGAAAAGGACACTCAATGATACTTCTGAAAAGTTTTTTTTTTTTGAGTTGTATGAAAACAGTTAATTAACTATTTCTTTTTTTTTTTAAGTTTTAAATACATGTATTTTATTATTCTTCATTACATTATTTCCCCCCCAACCCCCCAGTGGTAAGAAAGAATTTATTTATAGAAAAGAATACAGAAAACACTAAAGCTCCTAGTAGAGGGAGAGAATTCTAGTGGGGAGAGAGAAGCTCTCTCCGTTTCTCTCCCGGTCTTTCCCCATCTCCTCCTTTAGGCCTTTAGTCACAGGGTATATATAGGTGTAT